>KV751331.1:1047924-1098857 GCA_001698575.1 Mola mola | reverse complement strand
GAGGAAGCCACTGGGAGTTCGGAGGACTTGACAGACTGTGGGGGACTTCTAACAGCAATGGTACAACAAATGCAAACGATAATGATACAGTTCTCTGCTGAACAACAATAACAAAGCCGTCTGTCTTGGTGACATCATCGGCCCACCTTGGCTAGGGGGCATGAGAGACCTCTGTAGCAAAGTCCTTGCTATTCCTGCGTCGCGTCGGTCGTCGTGGTGTGTGTTTCTGCGTGTGCGTGTTCTTTGTTCTGTTTGTTTTATATTAAAAAAAAAAAAAAGTTAAAAACCCTCCCTCTTTCTGGTCACGGGGTGGTGAACCTGCAAGCTACGTTCACCAAGAAGTTGTTCGGTTGTATACCCAGAAAAAAAAACAAACAAACAAAAAAATAAACACCCTGCTTTGTTTTAGAGAAAAACTGTGGATGTTATAAATTTTAAAACCTACTGTGTGTGCGTTCTGGACAAAGAATATATATACGTAGATATAAAAACATTTAACGTAATCATTTGATGCCTGATAAAGTTTACAAATCTAAAATGAAGAAGAAGTAAAATCATGTTTTTTTTCTTTTTTGTAATTGTAGTGCTTCCTTAATTTGATCTATGCACTGTATGGAGGTAAATGTCTCCGCTGGCCTCCACTTTCCCCGTTCGACATGCTGACTGCTTTGGCCTCTGCTACTGGCTGCTGCAGGCTCTGTTTAGTATTCACTTTACACATTGAGACCTGGCTTTGGTCCTGGGAAAAAAAATTGCCTCAGAATTCTTCCGAACTCACGTTAACAAAGTATTGCATTGGTCCCGGTTGTGAATTGGCTTCAAAGGTAAGATACAAATGTAGTTCCTCGCTGTCAAACTTCCTTTTCTGAGACTAAAATATTTCACAGAGAAGTTTAACCCATGACTGGATTAACAAAAAATAAATAAGTATTTCCCAAAAAATCCCATAACTTTGCTGGGGGAAAAATCAGAGCCAGGTTTTTTAGACCATCCCTTTATAATTGGATTTGCAGGTTTTAAACATACATGCTTGGGCTGAATTGTTTGTTTTTGAGGCAATTTTTTTCCACATCTAGAGGGGTCTTGATGTATCTCTGATGGGGTCCCACTGAACATGTGTCCAACAAAGGCAGCAGCCTATCGACACCCCCTGAATGCCACAGCCAATGCAACAGTTACTGTTTACATTTGGACTGCAGCAGGCAGAACTAAAATGGGGAAACACAGTTGGTAGCCATTGTCTTGTGACTTCCTGACATCCGCACTTTTGTCCAAACCATCCAACCTAGTCTTGTTTCACTTGGAGTCCATCAGGAGTTGGAGGACAAAGAATCGTAAGTCGAGAATTCAACTATTTAAATTGTCCAGGAAGCCTTTTGTTTCGGGCGACTTCAGTGCTTGAAGTTGGGTGAGGTTGACGTTGGATTTCAAAACAGACAAAGAGAACAGAAGTAGCTTTCTGCCCGTAATCTTTCAGTGGAATATCGCCATTCCTAGAAGTAAATGAATCTGCCGGTTCAAGAGGAATGTATTCAAGAATCTGAATGTATAGTAAGTGTTTTCCCCATTTCTGCTTGCCCAAAGATTGTGGAGCTTCTTGGTGCTTTAAAGGGTAGTTGTGACTCATCATGTGACTGACTGCATGAGACACATTCCGGCTTGAAGTGCAGTCTGGGTAGCGCCTAACTTACACGGGTGACACAGCCAGTAGCAGCCGCCATGCAAAGGGAGAGAGCCTCCAAGCCTGCCAATCCTGTGGTGCCCCACCACCGCCTTCAACACAACCGGGGAAGGAGCAAAGGGATGGCCCTGAAAGTAACGAAAAGTTTCAGCCGAGAATGAGATTTCTCGTCTGAAAGGTACTGTATCAGCTGAGCATCTCTACCTCACATCCATCCCTTTGTTTTCCTGATTTTGTTTATGCCAGAAATATTCTCTGTGTGAGGGGTTTCCCAAGCTGATGGGTGGTTCTGGGTGCTTTGGAGGCTTCTCTTCTTTCTTCATACTTTGACTCCCTCTCCCATGATAAACTTTGCGAGGGGGAATGATCTCTCTTTAAATCCTCCCTCTGCTTGCCTCATAATGGTTTTAAGCATGTCCGTTTCTTGGAGTCTCGACCTTGTGTCCTCGTGTAAACTGAGTGTTTTGTCTTCCTCTCGTGTTTGAGTCGGACACTGCGGACGCTTGCTGGTCGGTTAGGAGGGGACGGGAGGGTGTGAACGGTGGCTTGGTGGTTGGTTGGTCCTTGAGTGCGCTTGGAGGGGAAGACGCCCGATCTTCTTCTCCTGCCATCACTTTCTTGTTTTCTTCAGGGACACACCATTCCTACTGATTTCCCTGTTCCTCCTCTCCTTTCCCAGAATTTCTCTAAAATGCAGCCCGACTCTTTCTCTAACTATCGCTTACTGTCTCTCGGTGAGTATAAGGCCTTGTTTACAGGTCTTCCCCAAACCCTGACCTCCCCGCTTTCTAAAAGATAATCCCCCTTTCCCCATCTGCGTCAGTGTCCTTTTAATCAACCCCTTGGTAACACACACAAGCAAATTGAATGTTTACATCACTCGACTCTCCTTTGACTTTATTAGGAACGCACACTAAGTACAAAGGCGCCTTATTCAGTCTTGAAAAATGAGAGCAAGTGAAGTGACCTGGGGCAGGGGGGGGGCGCACCTTCTCCAGGCTCGCTGATGTCCAAAATCAACAAAAGAAATTTAGTGCTATACATACTGATTGAGAAACAAGGTGTCAACAAAAAGTAAAAAAAAAACAAATAAAAAAATTAACATTAACGACGAAACTAATCGCAAACAACTGAATGAGTATTTGTGCTTAGTATGTATACTACTAAAAAGTGAGAGAATGTGCTGGTTTACATATTATAAAAGAAAATATAATATATGACTATAAAATGTGTATATAGCACTATGCCTCGTTGTAAACATAAAATGTATTGTGTGTTTTTTTTTTTGTTTGTTTTTTTTTCTATTAAAGGTGGCGGGTCAAAGTTGATTGCTAATCAGAGAGGAGATGGTCACGTCGGTTTCATTCAAATGGAGTTTCTGTTTGTTCAGTACAGGGATACAAGAAAATTAAGGGAAAAAATTAAGTAGAAATGACTTCACACAAAGTCCAACACTGTTGTAAAAGATATCTCTTTAGACTATCACACTAGAAGGTTCTAATTCTTTGCTGTTTATGAAATGACTAAACATTATTTTTTTTATATTTTGTTTTTTTTTTTTTTTCTATTAGCTTAAAAAGCAATTTGAAATGCAATACTTCATCTTAAAGAGAGCCTTTCCCAAAAAAATCACAAAAAAATAACCTGAGGTAATAATGTACGGTGTACGGTTGGTTGTGTAACTACAACACAGGCAACCATTGAGCTGCAGATTCAATAGGCTACTGGACTGTATGTAAACTGCTGTTAAATACACACACACACACACAAAAAATAACAACAAACTATAGAACGAATGTGGTCAGTTGTGTCGTACACACATAACACGTATACAAAACCAATTGTACCAATATACTCTTGCACAAATAACGTCCCAAGTAGTGAAATATCTTCACAATATTTTCTTCTTATTGAAAGGAAGCTGTTGTAACTATGTTATTACCACATTTTGATGGTGCACAGGTTTGTTCAAATCTGAGTTGCATTGAACACTTACTTGTATTACAGTAACAGCTAATAACTATTATTCATATGTGGCTCTTTAAAAGAATGTGGAGGAGAAGAAAAATACAGTCATCGGTGGTTTGACCCAGTTCAAGCTTCAGCCTAGGTTATACAGAGGAGGTAGCCACTGTAGAAATTCCGGTTTTACTGCTGCATCCTTCTTACTTACCCTCAAAACTGAAGGTTTAAATCAGACTGATCTGGCTCGTGCAAAAGTTAAAAGTGAAAACAACAAAAGGTAGCGTAAGAATGGGAGCTTTTATCTTAAGGCTTTTAGTTTGCCAATCTTAACCGTTTGCAGACCTTTTACTTCACCCTTTAAAGGTTCGAGGAGCTCTCTGATTGGAGGCTCTTGAGAACTGCAATGCGTGGTGGTGAGATTTCTACAATGGCTTGTCGCTGTGTCTGTGCGGGTGCCTCCATTGTTGTAGAGGTGAATGACATCGCAAAAACCCATTTGTCATCATGGCAAGCCTTAAAAATCAATCGGGGTTGGGGAACAAAGCTACCACTAGCTTTTACTATTTCTGTCTGAACTCCTTTTCAATCCAATGTGGTTTATTATTGAATAATTACTGAAGTAATTACAACTTTTTTCAATAGCCATATTATAAAAGGTATATACATATATATAAATATATATTTGTGTGTTTGTGTAGATATCTAGATGATTATATACTTTCTTATAGAAAACGTTGATGTTGATCATTCTCCTCAGTGTTTTGAGAACACGGTGACACATTTCAACATAATAACGCTGTCTAATGGTCTAGGTCCTAGGCCAATGGGCAACGAATCCAAATAGTTAAAAAAGAAAAAAAAAAAAAAAAATCTTCCAAAGGGAATTACCATCGTCAGAATGCAATACCTTTCTTTCCACTATTCATTTCCCCAAAAAATGGAAAATGGCAAGAAAATCATAAAACTTTATAGGCAAGTTGACCAAAAAAGAAATAAACTAAGTAAAACTTCAACAATAAGGAGCGTCGCTTGTGAGACAACGTGACGCTTTGGACGGGCGTGTCAGATTCACACTGTGGCCCACTAAAAAAAACACCTTTTTTTGTTTGTTTTTATGTCACTTAATGTTTCATTTATTCACAAAACAATGTATCTGTCAGCCATCAAATTAGCCCCCTACCATGACGGGAATGCCCGATTCTTGTTTCAGAGTCGACTTCTGTCTTTGCTCAACATTAACAACACGCAGAAAATAACAAGTCAACCTTGATGGAAACAGTGACGTCAAGTAGGCACTTAGTCTGGACTGCAAACTGTCAAAATCTGCTAAATGTGAGTGGGTGTTTTTAGGGTGGAGGAAAATACTTTGACATAAAGGGCATACATGGTTTTTGTTTTGTTTTTTTTCTTTTCATTACTATTGATTTTATTGTCTATTTACATCTAATGACTATCAAATTCACAATTTTTTTCTTTTTGGTTTCTTTTTTAACTTAGTTTTTGGTAAGACAAAAAGGTAAATACTGCTAGCGAGATTTTATATTTTTACATATGTTGGTTTTATTTTGCGTTTCTTCTTTTTTTATTTATACGCCACTTAGTTTGGATGTCTTTAAATGGTGTTATTTTCTCTGTTTTGTGTGATTTCATATGTCTTGAGAATGTGGCGACAAAGGCATTTCAGTATTTTTGAATTGTTAAAATCTAGTTTCATAGAAGCGGAAGTATCTGATGTTATAAATTATATTTTAATTCATGTAAATAGTTTAAAACAGAAGACTATGGCTTCCTTTTAAACTGAATACATTTCTCTTCAGAGATTGTTTACATTATAAAACTGTAGAGATGTGCTCCTCATATACTGTATAAAGTACATATATTCATTGATTTGCCTCCAAAAAATAAAACCCTAATGAACAGCATTCTTTCTGTGCGTGTGGTAATTTTTCAACAAGCACGAAAAACCAAGTTTAAAGAGTTTGTTACAGCTCGCTGTTTTAGGGCATTTTTTCTTTTTAAATATAGCAAGAAACCTTTTCAAATTAAACTCGACAAACAGGGACTGAACCCGAATGGGACGCTGGTACAAATTTTAGAAGTTATTAAAAGATGCAAACAACCAACACTTCAACATGTACAGGGTCTTTAAACTAGTTATCAATGGAACAGCTATCAGTGCTGTAAGGACACATAGGCAACACCTTTTGTTTCATATTTTTATGTTATCAGCAGTTTTGTTTAAGCACACCACAGTGGTGGTAATATAAGGGATTCACTTTTCCCAACAACAACCTGCTAGTCGAGGGGTTTGAACCAATGATCCTCTGGTCATTAGCTCAGTTGTCCGTAGGATCACTTTAATGCTGTTTTGTTTCTTTGTTTGTTTCCAATGGGCTTGATTGGCAACGAGAAAGACGCTGAAGTCCCATCGTTCAATTGATATTTTTGGTTTTGTTTAAAGGAGGGATGTTTGGTATGTCGTCAGTCATGTTGGTATTAGCGTATGTCAGTCTTTTTTTTTTTTTTTTTATATCAGTATTGATGAACTCAGGTGCGACTAAACTGCCTGCCAACAATTTTCATCCCCAAACGGCAGAGGATCCCCACCTGCCCAACCAAAACACCCACGGGGCCTTCAAGGCAGGCACCACCAAGCCTCACCATGGAGTACATCCAGGGGGGCCACCGGTCACAACATCTCAACTCCACGAGACCACAAGACCACCCAGGCCCCCAGAGCCTCCCACCATCCACACAAGACCCAAAGCAGCGAGGCCACAGCCGTCCACACCCACTAGATAATGGAATTGATCAGAGGGGAGCAAATCGAGCGAAATTCTGCCAAGTGGTTTTTGGAGGAAGCAGACATTTTCTCTAAGCTGACGTGGTCTAACAGGGCATTCCTATACTAGGTAACACATAATTCGTTCTTTGTTTTCCAGCTCATGAGGATAGTTTTCTTAGCAACGCATAGGGCTGTGAGAACCATGTAAATTGTATTTTTACCTCCATGTCCGTGTCGCTTAGGTCACCTAGCACGCAAAGTGAGGGAGAAGCTGGGATGGGGTATGTTAGCCTTGTTGATAGGTCTTCACATATCTTCTGCCAGAACATTTGAACAGGTGTGCAATGCCATAAAGCATGCATATAACTATCAGAAATGCTACCTGTGCAGTGAGAGCAGATGTCTGAGTGCGTGAGACCCATTCTAAACATCCTTTGTCCTGTGTAGTGTGTTCTGTGAATAATTCATATTGTGCGAGTTGTGTTTTTAGTCATTAGTATTTAGACATATCTGAGTCCAAGAGAGTTCATTTGGACTAGCGGATAAGTCTGTCTCCCATTTGGAGGTTGGGAGAGAGATTAACTTATCTGTTGTAGATAGTAACCAGTATATTTTAGACAACAGTTTTGGGGTTGAGAGGTTTAGGATGTTACTTATCACCGATGGGAAGGTGTCAATCAAGTTGATTAGAGTTGTATCGTGTTTGGATGATGGATTTAAGTTGTTGATGAAGTCATCATTACTGATCCCATATTCTGCTATCAATTCCTTGAATTGGGATAAGGTTTTTGTCTTTTGTTTTGCAGGATGTCAGGATTGTTCCAGATTGGTGTGAGTCTGCATGGGAGGGGTGAGGACCTGGTTATTTTGAGAAACTCCCACCAGGCTGTCAAGGATGAGCTTATGGTGCTGCTTTTAAAGCAGCTGTGATGTTTGATATTGGAACTAATGATTGGCAAGTCGGCGATTTTAATTTTCTTATGTAGAGTTTCCTCAATATCCAACAATATCCAGGAGTGGTCTAGTGAGCTAGATTATATGGCAGTCTGCTTGCCAGAAAATAGTCGTAAAAATTTGGTGATGATAATAATTCTAAGCCACCACAGTCTTTTGTCTTTTGCAGAGATTCATGGTTGTTTATTTTTCTGTAGAAATTAAGAGATGTTTTAGTCTAGTGACTTAAACCAAAATGGAGGGGTGGTGATTAGGGATCATTGAGAAACAATAGTTGATTTTGGGCAGGACCATTGTTTTTATGGTGGTGATTCTATGCATGAGTGCTGCAGGGTACTGCATCTCATGAGGTCGAACATCTCATGATCATTTCAGTGTGGCTGCCTTTGTGCGTGTATGTGAATCACCCTCTGTTTCAGAAGGTGGCTGAAATGCACCAAAAAGCTGTTTGCCAACTGCCAAATAAAAGAGAAAAAGAAGAACACTTTTAATGTGTGCGTTAGATTTGGAGGAGGTGATGTCGGCTGTCTGGGTGTCTCTTGCACTGTGTCCTTGATTACTTGTGTGTTAGTGTTTAGAAAAGTTGATTTTCATATATTTATTTTTAATACTCTTAAATTTCAGTTCAAGGCCATAACAGCAATTTTAACAAAATGTATTGAAAACGGCTAAATTGTCATATTGGTGAACCTTTATTGAAAAGTTGTCCTTAATGTATCTAATCAACGGAGTTTCCTTTAAATGACAAACATCACCTGTCTGTGTTTTATCGTGTGCTTAAAACTAAATATTGAGCCAAACTTCTACAAAGCATTTCTAGAGTGTAAAGAAAACTGCTTATTTTCCTCCAAATCATTAAAATTGAGGCAAAGAAAAATTTTCAGGAGGAAAATAAAATGAAACATCATTTTTCATTTTAAAGTTGTTTCATGAATTGGACATTTGTCTCATGTGTCCTGTGTTCTCAAACAAAAGTACAGGTTCACATATTAGTTTTTAGGATCAGAAATGTCAGATGCAAGTTTTAATATCCTCTTGAGTTAGTTTTATTTCTGGGACTTTTGGATTTTCAAGGGAAAATCAACTTCAATCAAATCCTGTCGTGCCTGTACAGCGGAGTGTTAGCATGCTTACACCGGGCTGTGGGCATTGTGTCTCTGCTGTGATCATTCTATCGGCGCTGCAGAGGTTCAGCCTGCTGAAGCGGGACGCTCATGGACACTCCCTCTATTCCAATCTTCCCCGGTTAAACAGCGTCCTATTAACAGGCCGCTGGCAATTTTCCACCTCACTAAACCGTGATTCACATGTCAGTGACTGCACTGATGATGTCTGTGCACAGGACATCACTCTACCAGCTCTGCTGCACTGACAGGTTCTGCGCTCCCATCACTGCCACACCAGCAGAAGCAAACGGGAACATTTATGATTCACGAAGCCCCAAGGACGAGGGGAGAGGAAAAACTGGTGGAGTATCAATTATAGTCAAATGACATCGTGCAGGGGGCCGACAGTAACGTTTTGAAGATTTACAATAGATTTATATTTTTTGCTTTATTTCTTCTGGAAAACAGATTTTTTTCAAAGTGTTATTGCTAGTCGACATCACGGTGGCGCTTCATTTGGTCAACCATTTGTCCCACAGAAGTGTTCACTCAGCTTACACGAACAGGGTTCCTGCAGCATATGGCTGCATAGATTTGAGGGTTTTTTTTTTAAATGCCAGTCAAAATGGAATTTAAGACCAAATTTACAATGACCAAACACCTGTTGTAGTTCTGTAATTTTTTTTTCTTTATACTGCTTTGTTAGGGCATATGATTTGGTGATAAGCTGGGCCATCATCCTACCCCAAAACCACATGAAGGGTAAAGCCCCGTTTACCCCAAGTGGTACAGTTCAGTTCGGTACCATGCACATTTTTTTTTTGTTTCCATTTTCAAAAGCTGTAAGTGGTACGCGAATATTGTCCGGACATCTATTGCTGTTTGCACTAGTACTGGTATCACAGATGGGGGTGGTGGAGATGAGACGGTCACACAAGGCGTTTCTTCGTGGGTTGACTGGGCAGCCTTGTGGTTTTTATTCTCCATATGGGACTGACTTTAAACCCACTGTGCTGACTTTTAAACATTTATGACACAAAACACCCCGTGACTCAATTTCAACTCTTCATGAAATACCCTTTTCTCTTAGAATTTGTACTCTGCCCTCCCTATTGATGCCTACCGAGCATCCCAGTCATAAGTAGTATGTATATTGTCTTCTTTGTTGTAGTTTCATAGCGGTTGGCAAACAACTTCCAGATGCACCACCCTCACCCATGGATCTAGAATGAATAGTGTTGGTTTCACTATATCAGGATCTGTGTGACATTCATGCGAGTGACTTTTAAGACTTTCTAAGGTTCTGCAGGAACCCTATTAAATTACACCCGGCGTGTTTGTACTTCAGGGTTAAAGGTATGATTTGTGACATATATTCGCAATACATACAACATAGTGAGCAGCGTATCACCAGAGTAACCACCATCAGCTGTCACTTTACTGTCTGCTCAGTTAGTTAACTCCAGCTTTGAAACATTCTATCCTAGATAGCGCGACTTGGTAGCTTTGTTAGCCGTGGAGCTTTAGGTGTCCTATTCATGAAAGACTGCCTAGATCTCAACCTTGGATTATGGAGGGACCTACAGAGGGCGACTGGGCTCAGCTTTCTAAACATGGCTGGAGGCCAAACGGCTGAACGCTGGCGGAGCCGAGAAAGGAGAAACAGAGGTGATCTGCAACGCGGGCTACGACTTTAGGTGATGACAAGACATGAGAGCAGTGGGCCATTAGCAAGATGTGGAGATTCACACTACAAACCAGCCTGACCAATCTGACCAATCAGGTCTCTGTGTTTCTAAAGCGTAGTTATTTTGCTTGTTGCCTTCTGGTTAACTTGGGTAATCAACTTAGTCTAGGGCACTAAAAATGTGGTACGTTTTCACCTCTTTGAAAGTGTTTTTTTTTTTTTTTTTTCATTGTATATATGAACTTGTAGGGGCTTTTTGCCTTAAGAGCCGATTTTGTCGACCTGTGTGTAGCCCTACGTTGTCGTAGATGCATATGTGGTATTATCTCTGTGGAAGGGGATACAGGGTCTATAGGACTTTGTTGTTCTTTTGCTTCCCATTTTCCCTCAGTTTGGCTGTAATTATAGTTTCTATTTTGTCTAGAAAGACCAGAACTCATGGGTGTTTCTGCTTTTTTTCATCTCACTCTATTGATAGTCTTAAGTCAGTCTAAAGATAGTCTTCAGTACTGAAGAAACCTTTCGGATGAGAGGTGAAACGTCTTCAAACCCAAAAAGAAGTGCAGATTCTTTAAACTGAAGCACTTCAGACTACATCAACCTGGATGACTGAGAACCTACACAAACATACTCTGTTGGCCTTTGCTGTTAGTGAGTTAGTCCAAATGACATCACCAGCACGAGATGGCATCGCTGGCATCCCAGGTATTTTGGCCTCATTCTTTGTACAACGGGAGGAAGTCTTTATTTACGTCAGTGGGTCAGTTGTTTTTTTTTTTTGATAATTTGAAGCACTTAAAAATTACAGTCAGATCTTTCATATCGCCCCTTGAAAGTGTCACAATACACATATATGTATTATTTTGTGTTTCCCATTGTATCATGTAATGCTAAGACATAATAATGTTATCTAGGAAGTGGCTGTACACTTTATTAATAACTCATATTGTAAGCTATACACATTGTAAGTTGTAAATGCACAGTAATATTAAATTATTAAATAATTAATGTACATTTGTAAAGCATTAACCTTTTTTTTTTTTTTTTGGATTGAACCTTGATGAATAATGGTACAAGTCAAAGCCAGAGGAGAGGCAGATGATGGGAAATCATCCTGTCAGCGTTTTGTTTTCCAGCCCTGTTTCTGTGGGGCAGTCGTGACTGCAGCAAACAGAGCTGCTCTGCAGTGCAGCGCAGTGTTATCAGACACATGAGCCTCAGCTTAGCTCTGACAGGGACACCACTGTCAGCCTGTAACTCCTCTTAACTCCTCTTAACTCCTCCCTGTTCCTCGTCCGTGACATTCTGTGAAGGATTTCTGTTTATCTGCAATGATCGTTTCCACTTCGAAGTCTGCATTTGTTCTGATTGGTGCACATGGTGGCTCACATATTTCAGCCTTTCCTTCCCTGCTTTGTCAACCGCAAAATCTCAGAAAACCGATGATTAATTTATCTTTGAAGTTGAATAAAAGGCATTAAGGATAAATTACTTCACGGTCCTTTATTTTCTTTCATAGATCATGTCTCACCAGTCTTCGTCCTCTCTCACACAGCTCACGTCTTTTTCCTTCCACGCAATGCATGATGGTCTACGCACATTGCTGGGTTTGGGACAATTGTTTGTACTCTACTTTTCATAATGCATTGTGGGATACACAGATGGCACTACAAAATGATGACACTAAATATTTCACCTTGTTTTTTTTCTCAGCCCGGTGCTAATGCAAGCAACAGGTTTGATTAAAAAAAAGACAGATAAACATGTAACACATATAGTGTGAGAGATGTTTTCTTTGAATTACTGTATTTTATGCACGTTTGTGTGTGAGGGACACAATTGAAAACAACAAGATGGTTCATTTAAGACAAATAAATATGACAAATATTGGGAGATAAAGGAGGAATTGTGCAGTGATACCCTGCAGTTTTACTGTGAACACGTAGCCCCACTCTCATCTGCAGCTCCTCAGATATTTGTGTTTTGTAACGGCCCATCGCCTTTCATTCAAGTGCACATGGCAGCATTTGGCACAGTGTTAATTTTGCCAGCTGATTCTGTAAAGGCCTTAGTTTAATTCTTTTGATTAAAATTCATATTAGCTTTAGTCTACAAAATCTACATAGATGCTGCGCCTTCAGGTGTTTTAAGGTTGCCAGTGTTCTTCCGGCGTCACTTCAGATATCAACATGGGGTGCGTTTTGTTTTCTGATGGACTTAAAGTGCAATCTTACCATATATCAACTCTTCTCTTTCGACCGAGCCCCTGAGCTCTTACTGATGCAGCCATCTTGTTTGTGTCACGGCCGTAAACGTGACGTGATTCAACCAACGACAGGGACGCAAACCACACACACACACGCACACATTCGTTCTGACAGAGACGAGAAAACTGGTGTAAATGTGAATGTCCGACAGCCCACAGTTAACATTTTCGTTTCGTTTCGTCAATGAAAACACAGAACACATTTCGTCATGGTTTTTATAATCAAAGATCTCTTTTTAGCTCATCTCGTCTCATCGTCGTCATGGAAAAATGGGTAGTTGACAAATATTTTTCGTCAACGAAATTTACGCTGCTTTGGCATCTGGAAGAGACGGAACAGACATCATAGAACAAAGCAGATTTACTAAGCAAGAAGGTGCCAATTTGTATTGTGTTTTTACACAGTTTGCTCAATAATAATGTGAAGTATTGTCAGAACAACAAAAATCAGACCTTTATTTGGTATGACAGCACAGAAGTAAATGTGCCTCTATGAGGCGCTCACGCTTGTGACAAGGGGGGAGGTGAACTTCAACTAGATACTCTGCAAACTTCCATCTGTGCAGTAATGTGGATACAAATATTTCCTTTCTGACAATGCCCACAACTGATTAGCCTTGTGTGTGTCGTCTCTCGAGACTGACTGCAGTACCAGCACCGGGTCAAAGGTCACATCACACAACTCACTAGTGGCTGCTGACCCTGTATGGTAAGACATGCACAAAATGAGATATTACTAGAGACCAATGCTGATCTTTGCTTTTTACTCTAATTAACTCAAACATTTTGGATTTGCACTTTGATCTTAGCTCATGTCGGCCAGTTGTGTTCTTGGTGCCACACAGAGAGATTAAAATTCTGGTTCATCCAGACCCTGAGGTGGAGAGCAACAGTTTCACAGTCCAGCAGGGTTTTGTTGTTACATTACAGAGGCGAATTCAGTTTGGGATTCGGTTGGTGTCTGCATATTGTGCGAGTTGTGGAGTAAGCCTCTTAGCTGTCCTCATGAGACATGGTGATCCAACATGACACCTGCTGTGACTGGAACGATTCAGTCTGCCTTTCTGCCTTTACTGAAGAGAAGTGATGAGAAAGCTCACGTGAAAGTGTGCTGAGGTCACCCGTCCTTTCTGTCACGGTTGGTGTGTTACTTCACAGTCTGTTTGTCGTTTTGAAAATGGAATTTGCAGAACGTACAGATGCACTGCTATCATTTAGGTCTTCAATTAACCTCTTACAGGACTGTGGCATTTCTACCAAACAGGTGACTAGATTCAGCTTTAAAAAACTGATGGAAATCCTCATTAGCAGACCCGGTTGAATCTGTGTTGTGCACCTCTGATAACTGTAGGTGATCCGACTGAGGATCTCAAGTTATTCTTGTTGGATCAAAGCTAAAAGGCAAAATACAAGCGTGCACCCTAACATGCTGATGAATGCACCGCCGAGACGAGAGCGTCTGAGCAAACTCGTCAAGTGTAACTGCAGCTGACCCATGCGTAGCGGTCCTATAAATAGTCCTGCATGGCGCTCTCGGCTGGGGCTCGCAGGCTGGCAGCTCTGCAGTCACGACTGCCCCCGTTCGCTGCTCGAATGAGCCTGAAAGCTCAGCTCGCACTGCTGCTGCTGCTACTCTCCCTCTCCGCAGTCACGGGTTCCTCCTGCGTCAGAGCCCAGCTTTGCAAGCTCTGCTGATCACCACAGCCATATACGGCAATCCTTTGAGCGCACAGCGCCGTCACATCATGGGGACTTACGTCACACAGCGGTGACGACACACTCAGCTTATGTATGTGAGGGTGGGTGACGATGAATTTAGCTTGTGCCCACCTGCTGTGGATCCAGAGGCGACCAGTTTTCATCATCCTTCCCTGACGTCAAGTTGTGTTGTGTTTTGTAACAGCATTATGTATGGCTGCAGGCTGGAAATGAATGCATGTGTACAGACGCAAATGCATGCAAGTGGATATCACAGCCGGCTTTTATGCATGTTTCCTGCAAATCCTGCAGACAATGCTCTCTCTCACATACACACAGATATCTTACTGTGTTACTGTCATGCAGCCAGCTTTCAGTATTTACATGTCGAACAGTGAGAAAGACGACATGTGTGCTCCAAAATCCTTTTCACAACAATTTGCTGTGATTGTTTGAGATTTTAAAATGACTTTGCCAAAAAGAAATTGGAGGAAGGGCTGGATTTTTGTCCCAAGAATTCTGCAGATAGTTTCTCCTGATTATGTGCTGGAGGTGAGATGTTCCTTCAGTTGGCAGGGATTTGGAAATCTGCGGTTCAAACCGTAAACATCGAGAAAACGCTAACAGAGGTGGATAACAAAAGAAACGCTAACAGAGGTGGATTCAGATATGTTGTCTTAATCAGACCTGCTTCAACATGAGAATGAATGTTGGAGTGGTAAACCTACGGAAGGCCAGAGAAGCAAACAAGGAATGTTTGGATTCTATTTCTGTTGTATTCATGGCTTTACAACAATTAAGAAAAAAGGCTATACCAAAAAAACCTTTCTGAGTTCCATTTTTTTTTTCTTTCTACTCTGTTAAACGTGGATAAAAGTTGTGCCGGTTGAAAACGAATTTGTGCCAAGACAACTGTTACATCCTTTCATGTTATAAAGCAGCAGTTAGAGTTCAGTTCTTTTGTGTTTTGCATATTTCATGTTTAAACTACCAGCGTTAAAGTTCGACTCCAGTCATTAAACCCTTGAAAACTAATTTCTGTTTCATAGAATTACATATTTCATTAGGTTCATTAAAAAAACAATCCACCGTGGCCATGACATGGCTTGGACGTAATTCTACACATTTGCTTAAAGGTGCAATCTGTAAGACGATATTTACTGTGTTAAATCATAAAACAGCTCTATCATATGGTCAGGCACTAAGGAAATTACGCCGCAGCCAGTATTTCCTCAGGTGTGGAATGTGTTTTTGTTTTAAGGCACTCCCTCACTCCCATTTCGGACGCTCCCCCCCAGGGGTTTAATTTAAACATTTTTATCACCTCACATTGTAGACCTCGTCATTTGACATATTCAAAAGAGAGTTTTAGCGTTGTTCTGTGCTCCCGTCCATCACCTGAGCTCTCTCCTATGTTTTGAGTTTGGACTGCAGTACCTATTTTAAACACTGGGTGTCAGGGTTACATATTGCTCCTATAATCTTGGTTGCAGGGATCTATGAATGTGTTATTGTGGCTCCTCTTCACTCTGTCATATCTGACTTTTAAACTAGTCTACGATACGCTGCACAGTGTCAGGCTCTAGCGTTGGAGCAATGAAGCCATACATGTTTCAACCAGACACGGAGTCTCAGGAAGAAGAGGAGCTACTTGAACAAGGTCGCCAACAAGAGGTGAGATTCATTTTTGGAGCATTAAGCCCCGCCCCCACAAGTTGTCAAGGTAGACTTTCTGCGCAGAACACCTGGGTTGTCGTCGTCATCCTCAGCCATGACTTTACCTATTTATTTCGGGCTTGATGTGTGTTGTAGTACAGAAATATATGGACAAATATCACTATATGTGTATATATGTTACCAAGGTCAATAAACGTTATTTCATTGGAGGTGGCATTCAACAGTCACGCTACCTTACAGGAAACTCCCCCTTTGATTATATACATGATTCTGGGCGCATGATGAAGACTTAATCAACCCCAAAATGGGAAATTTATACTACAGACAATATAGCCAATCCAAAAGCTTTCATTGACTTAACAAGTGAGCCAACAATTAAAACACACAAGTAGCGTCAAAATATACAAAGACACAAGGATTAATCATTATTCAATCATTAATCAGAAGTTTTACAAATTTACTAACACACATAAGACTACACTAAAACTACAAACTATCCCACAGACACAAAAATACACAGACACCAAAGTAATTCTGTAGGAAAATAGCATTTTATCACTACTAACTTTTTTAGGCAAAGTAAGCAATATCGCATCTCCTCATTGTTAGTGACAATAAAAGTAATACATTTTGTATGTTGACCTTCCAAAGAAAAGATTTTTTTCATATCGTAGCTTTAGATTGTACAAGCAGACTTTAATACACAGTAAAACCTGAATGACAGTGAAGACAATGATCTTCTCAGCCAACATCTATTTTACAAGCAATGTTCTTTTCACTTGAGTTATTACTGCCAAGCCGACACAGCTGATGTCAAGAGCTGAGCCAAACATAAAAAATGTGATGACATTTATCTTCGCGGTATTGACAGGTCCGGTGTCGCTCGCGGTCGCTGCAGTTTCCCTCTGCAAACACCCTACAACACCAAAATCCATTCCGACGTCCTTTAACACAAATAACATATCTGCCTGATGGAGACAAATGGAATTTTTCTATTTCAAGTTTGAAGGTTTCTCACACATCATCCAACACTGAACTGTTCGTCCAGTCGTCAGCCAGAAGTCAACCAAAGTCCATTTAGTTTGTAAAGTTGAATATTCTTTGCACATCACATGATACAGCACAGTATGACATTTCTCCCTATGAAGGTCTTCCCAAAAGATACAAATATACATCATTAAGTGCAGTTACTGTATTACATCTTGTGGATCTTTTTCGTTTCACCTTTCAGTTTCATCGTTCACTAACTGTAATTGTTCTTTTTCGACTCGTTTGCCACTCTTGCTTCATCCGCCATGAAGGTTAGTTAGGTAGCAGGATTACGCAGTAACTAACGGATGGATACAACAAAACTTGGTGGGAGGATGGGGAAGGGGTCAAGGAAGGGCCCATTAAAAAAGGGACAATTCCAGGAATTTAATTTAAGGAGGTATTTTCTCTACTGAGTGGAATGCAACTTGTATTTTCCCTTGCAAAAAATAGTCAAACAAAACACACAACAAAGTTAAAGAATTTGACTGATATTAATATTATTATTTTGTAATATTAAGTAATATTGATATTATGAATTCTTGTGGTGATGATAATCATGTGGTGAAAATCTAATATCCTGACAACACAGCTCACAGATAAGTGAGCCAAGGTACATTTAGCCATGTTTTCAGATGTTTTTGCTATAGTTAAAATTTCTCTCTGTTTTAAGCCTCATTTAGATATATGTAGGGGAATATATGTAGGTGAGTCAACCAGAAGTCCATTCATTCCTACAGAAATCTCCACGATATCCCATTTACCTGCAAAACTCTGGAATTTGGCTTGTACGTAAAACTTTTGCAGTGAATGTCGGACCGACAATACACAGCGTGCCAATTTAGCTAAAAGCTACTTCAGTTGCCTCCGGCAACTCTCATTTGAACTTTTGAAAGAACTTCCAGTTTTAACACAGTGTGTATATAAAATGCGGTTTTACATCACGTGCAGTCAGACAGTCTTTATCAATTTAATATGAAATACAGTCATGTTTGATCTTTGTTTAACGCTCCAACCACGTATGCCAAACTACTGGATGGTGTAAAACGGTCATCCAGTCAAACAGTCATCCATGGCTACAGGTACTTTTTTAATCCATCTGCGCAGTAATGCATTTCCTTGCATTGAACACTAGGAGGACACCAGTCACATAAGTATGTAGAAACATACCTAATTTAAGTGCACAAGTCTGGAGCACACATAAAGATCTAGTCTTTAATAGACATTTTAATGCAAAAATGTAACATGTTATTCTTTAAGCATAATGCCGGTTGATCTGATACAAAAAATAACAACGATAATCCGGAGACACTGGTGACAAAAATGTCTCCATCAAGCCTGGATTCAAGTTTTTTGTCTTATAAGCCTTCAGCACTCATCACAGATTAAAATGCCCCCTACAGGAGCAAAGTGATGGCTTGTCTACTTTAGCCCGTTAGCTTCTCCACAGCATTGCAACAGATTCTTAACATTTAGTACAGCAAACCGTTCTGCTGGGTTCAGCATTGGAATCGTTTTAAAGAGACTCACGGGGTAATGTTGTGGAAACAGTGATTGGTTTGTGAATTTCTTCTTGTAGGTTGCTGACATTTAACGTGTATGCTGCCTTCTGAGCTGGAACATCTGTAATATGGTCTAAAATGAGCAAGTACAGCCCAGAGCGTCTAAAGATTAATTCAGTAATAGAAATGAGACAGGAGGACGCAGTGCAGAAGGAAAGCAGAACAGGAGGAAGGCGGGTAGACGAATATTAATAAATACTGCCGTAGCACACGATGGTTGTAAATATTTGTGACAAATATATAGAGGGATGCATTATCTATAAACATCATGTTTCAGGTGAGGTGGAAGTATCTCAATGGGGAAAAACCCAGATGATGCCAGGTCAGCATCGACGTCCTGTTGCAGCAGCTTTAGCTGAGAATACAAGTCTTAGACTGGGATGAACTGGCTGTAGGAAGGCAGGAAGGAAGGCAGGAAGGAAGGAAGGAAGGGAAGGAAAGGAAAAGAAAAACAGGAACTGCATTTAGAGAACTCATTTTTGTCATTTTAAGACAAAAAACATTCAAAACGTTGTACCCCTGGATGTGTATCATATCAAGCGGTGGGTTTAAGCTAAGTTTCCCTGGACGGTCCGCGTGTTCGCCTCTCTGACATCTTCCTACCTTGTTTGGCCGCCGCAATTTTCTGAGCTTCCTCCTCCTTGGCTTTCTTGGCCTCCTCGAGGGCAGCCATTTTGGCCTCGTACACCTCCTTCAGCGCGTTCCACTCCTTCCTGTTGTTCAGGAGGCGGTCCAGCATGGGGGTGATCTCCACATGGAAACGACTGAACTCCTGCAGAGCCCGAGAGGAAGGCGAGGTGACACAAATCAAGCCCGCCTTGTTAGACCCAAATTTTGTACCAAATTATGCAAACGTACCACAAACAAGGGAGCGTGAATAAAGCTGACTGTGTTAATTAGGTTAAACATGCATCGTGGTGAAATAAAGATAGTCGACCGAAAGTGAAGTCAGTACCGAGTGAAAATGAACCGGGACCAAACCTGCGTGTGTGTGTCTGTGTGTGTGTGTGTGTGTGTGTGTGTGTAATCACCGACAGTTGAGCCAGATGTGTGGAAGTGAGGCAGTCAGCAGTTTGCATGTTTGTGTGTGTTTGTGATGTCTGACCTTGTACACAAAAGAGCAAACGAAGTCGATGAAACCACACTGCAGCTTCGGCAGTTCATCGGCTTTGTTTCTGTCCATCATGGGCTGGAGGGGGAGAAAGAGAGGAAAACATATGTCTTTCCTGACCGCCTCGTCAACTCTTTTACGCATTTTCACTTCAATATCAATTAAATACTGTAGCAATAATGTGCTGCAAAACATTTTGTTGCATTAAAAAATGAATCCTGCTACCAGAGCGTGCAAAGTACACAATGAAGCTTAGCTAGTGCTAATTATTGTATAATGTATGACTGTACACAGGAGGCCGACACCGCGCTCGTCTGACTGCGGGACCACAGCTCGGGGCAGCCAGCATCAACTCATGAGAGTTTTGTCATCAAACTGAAACACATCGACAGGGTCCGACTGAGGCCTCTCAGTGAATAAACTTTGCATGTTGACCCTTTTCTTGTGTTGAAAAAGCAATAATATAGCAGCCATGTGGAGGGGAAAAAAAAAAGTCATCTAACATCAGCTGGGGGAAAAGTTTAATCATCCCAAACATCTGGGGGGTTTATTTAAGATTTTAAATACGTCACATGCTGACCAAAGCATCAGCAACTGTTCAGTGTTCGTACTGTATGTAGTAAATATTATCAATACAATTTAAGCATAAAAATCTAAATACAATTTGAATATTACCAAAGTTATTGAATGAAATAAAAACTGACGGCACTACTTTACGGTTATTGAGTCAAAAGGTTGGTATCTACTTCCTATTACCAGACACTCACTGTATTTTGAGCATTGTTACTGGCAAAAAAGCCAATTATTTCCTACGTTGCGTCACCCCCTGCGCCATTGAATTGTACAGCCTTGTCGTGCTTAGCAAATTTTTCCCCCAAAAAAAGGTAAACAAAATTTTCAAATTTGAACAGCTTTGTTTCTGCATGTTTTTCTTCAAATGTCTGATTCGTTTCTGAACTCTGGATGCTGCCTTACATCCACATTAGCAGTGTCTGGCAGCACACTGGACTGTAAAAACAGGTCAGAGAAAGTTCCCGCCGACATAATTGCCCGCCTACATTTCCTGACAAAACCGTTTGCAGCCTCTGCAAAGTCTCTTTCTTCTTTATCTTATCATGTCAGACCTGAGTGAGTCACAGAATCGCTTGCTGGGAAAACACAAACCGATCAAAATGAAAAGTTTTCCCCGCTGACACAGATGCTATTAAATTCAGAGGCTTGTACAGCGGGCGAGTGTGGGATGCTGCTCCTCGCACTTCAAGTGTCTCAAGGACACGAGGGAGTGAAACAGAGCGAGGACATTGAGAGAGAACCGGGGGAGGGTACGGTCGGCTGGCTAAGGGCCGCAGAGTCCCCTCTGTCTGTATCAACGCGCCACATAATGGCCTGCACACCGTTCAACGTGGCCGCCACGGGGAGCTAAATCTGTCTTTTCATTTTGTCTTCCACTGTCTCTCCTCGCATCCTTCCCACTCGCCATCCTAAATCGAAGCCCCAAGGAAAAAACTTTTTCCTGCCGTAATTCCCGCCATCCCTGTCTGGCTAAAACTGGTTTAAACAAGGGAAAAAAAAAAAAAAAAAGGAAAGCTGTGAAAAACAAACTACAGAGGGAACAGAAGGGTCGGCCATCCATTTACAGCTTGTTTCGAGTTTAAATTTGACCAACGAACCACCTCAGATGTACAAGTTCAAACTAATCATGAAACTTTTTTTTTATAAAAAAAAAAAAACCCACAACATTTTTATGAATCCAACATTATCTCTGCTTCATTAAATCACATAAAAATACAGGATATTACATCACAGATCAAGTCAGATCAAACCTTTCGATCAAATATTTACTCTCTCAGCTGCCCTGTACGCCATCTAGGTGTAATTAGTCACATAGCGTTATGCTTCATTTTTCTTGCGTTCATACGTCACCTCCGCATTAACCCAATATGGATCCTTCCTCCACGCGAGTGTTTCGACCTTCACCACTTTAAACAGCTGTTCGCAACACACTTACCTGGTTTTTTATAGTTTATGTGTCATCTGTTACCTCGTGCTGTTTATATTCACTTTTCGTGAAACGCGAGTGTTTCGACCTTCACCACTTTAAACAGCTGTTCGCGACACACTTACCTGGTTTTTATAGTTTATGTATCATCTGTTACCTCGTGCTGTTTATATTCACTTTTCGTGAGGACTTTGTATGTGAATAATTGACAATAAAGACACTTGACTCTTAAGTGTCACGTTCTGAGTCCTTACAATGGGCTGCTGCTCCAGGACTGTCCTCTCCAGGTCTCCCTGCTCCCAGAACTCTGCAGCCACAGACAGCGCCACCTGGAGGGGGAATCAAAGATCTGGTGAGACAACTGGTGATTCGCTTTCAACTACATTAGCTCTGAGCCGGTTTGAGTTAGGATCGGAACCTCGATGCAATCAAGCAAATCAACGGTTTCAACCGGGTTTGAGAGGAAACATCAAATGGTTGCTGTCCGATGAAAAACACGCGTCTCCACTTTTGATGATTTTGAATTTTTACGGTACATTGTTCCCTAGTAGCTGTCAGTGTTCATCAGTGGTATCTAAATGACTGATGAAAAGACATTTACTGTTAAAATTTACAGTGTGGTGTCATGCAGAAGGAGAGAAATGAGTTAACAAAGGTAGCTTCAGTTAGCCTAAATATCGTCAGGTTTTTTATGATAAGCTCCGTGATTTCCCTGAACCGTCAGAAGTCATTGTCAGATGGCTGTTCACCTAATGATTATCCCTGTTTCAATGTAAAATGCCAAGACAAAGCTTTGATCGGGGAAATGTGCTGCGCGGAAATGTAGTTTACCAACTTAGTGGGACATAAACATGAGACTCGAGGCTCATAAATAACCCGACGTCATTGGAACACAATATTAACCCAAGTCCGTTTGAATTTTAAATGCGACACTGATGAATTTCCTAAGCATAAGTTTTGATTTCCGCTCCTGATTGCGTGTAGTTGGTTTTGTAAGACAGGTTAGGAGAATTTCATGCTCCTGAAAAAAAAAAAAAAAAAAGCATTTTGGAGATACTTGTTTTTCACCGTACAGCAACACGTTATTAACACAGGGACAACACAGCACAATGCACTAAAGAAGTAAAAAGCAGTAGCATAGTGGTGGATGACCTACTTTATATTCTGCTATTTTCCTGTCTTCGCACAAGCTACACTGCCAAAACCAAACTAGTTGTCACATCTGACAAACTGGAAGTACAGAAAGCTCTCACAATTACACAATCAACACAATTCTACATTTTAGATCAAATTTTCTCTAACTTCAGAAATTTAGACTAAATTTCAACCATGTTCTGATGATGTCCTATGCAATACATCTGCTGTTGGACAGCCATTTTCATGGCACTATTTTTCCATTTCTGTGGCATTTTACGAAGCAGGCAATCGTGTCCATCCATGTTGCTGACATCACTCTACAAAGCTTTCACTTGCATCCCATAAATTGGAATCATTTGCACGGCTCAATTGAAAGCAGTTTCGGGTTTTGTGTCTGAAAGCCTGTTTTGTCTGCACTAACAAAACTGAAATGGAGCATCGCGAGGGCTGATGAATATTATGTGAACTGAGGGGAAAAAGCTTCTTTTAGGAAGAGCCTGTCGTTGAACCAGCTGCGGGGAACACTTGCCGGGAGGAGTGGACGGATATTCTGCGTATGTGGGAAGGAGAACTGAGTGAAAAATTAAGTGTCGGTCATAAAAACGTCATTCTTGCCAAGAGTGAATCATATCTAGCTTTTGTCTTTCCCTGAATTCTGAGATATGGCTGTCTACCATTACCATCAATCCCAAAAAATCATTGGCACCTGACAGCGTTTTCTGTAGGAATATGACCATCTTATCAACGTAAAGCAGGAAACAGAGCTATAATGTTACATCACCTCATAGTTTCACCCTGGTTACATTGAATTCTGGAGGACGAGCGGGTCTCTGCGTATAAGAATCACCGGAATGGGAGTTTGGAAATTCACCTTGAAAAGGGGAGTATTAGTCATCCAACTACCTTTGGAGCCTAGTCGGCAGGAGGGCGGCTAATGCTATGGATAGATGGATACCCTGACAGTGTGTGTGGGATGCAGAGCTGACTCACAGTGTGCAGACAAAGGATAAAATAACAATAATAATAATAAAAATCGTCAAAAAAAATGAGATACAAAGTGGAAAATCATAATTGGCAGTCACTGAGTAACAGTACTAATCTTCTTCTTATCGGTACAGTTCCAGACACGTTTTTCCATCTTGGATGCACACGGAGAGAGAATTCTTCACGAACAATGATCATTTCACTGGCATATTTTGTTAAAGACCCGATCCAGACTTCGATCCCCCTTCAAAACCCTCATAAAAACATAGAAATCTGCTTATTTCGATCATCATTAGTAAATTAGTAAACCGTTTTAAACATTGACCGGTAACGCTTAGGGGTTGATTTCAAGTATTTAACCATTACTTTTAGCTAGACGTAATCAATCACTTTGAGGAAACAATTTTAACTATGTATTGACTACAGTACATTATCCAGCATTGCCATTAGAAACGCAGCAGATTAGATGCTTAGGTACTGAGTTCTCTGCTTGCTGGCGAACTGTGCAGTCTGCAGGTGTTACAGTCAACCCAAATTAGTTGAGCTTCTCTTAATTTTCTTCCAAGTATGTCTTTGCAATTGCAGACATATGTCCTGGGGAACAAGCACCCCTGGTTGGGAATCACTGCTTCATATCACCATTAGTGGTATGATTATAGGTTCTGTTTTGATGCAGAGGCGATGAGTCTTCAGCTTTTATGTGCGTAGAAGAATGTAAAGCAGTCATTACTGGAAAAAAAAGACCGCACGCTCCCAGTGATTTGCAGACAAATAAAGGTTACAAATGACCCTCCGGCAGCAGCTGTCGAGCAGCCCGAGATGGTTCCTGTTCATATTGATATGCCTGTGTGTGCAGCCTTTATGGCGATGTGTATATTACATAGTTAACTGAGGCAAAATACCGAGCCTGCCAGGCGGTGTTGAGCGAAATGAAAAGCACAGAGTTGTTTTTGATGCATGAGGACGTCAGGAGTCACTGCTGCACGCTGCTGAGAGAAATGGCAGCGCTGACAAAATGTCATTCTCTGTCTACTTTATCATCGGTTCCCCTCTCGCTGAGCCTCTCTTGGAGCCCTCGAACGAGCGTGTTTCTTATTGCTGTGAACAGCTGGATGCCACTGAGGCTGAAGTGCCATTTTACAATAACTGCTAATGCCAAAAAGGACCCATTGTGCAGAGATCACACTGTACCTTGCTCTGTATCTCCCACGGTTTGGCTATGGCAGACAGGTCACAAGCAGTCATCATCATGGCCCTTGAAACATAACACATGATTGAGATATGCATGTTGTATGTTGGTGCCTGCCATTGCGTGTGTGTGTGAGTGCTTACATGACAATCTCTTTGCGTGTGGTCTCCAGCATCATGTACTTGGTCCAGTCGTTCCAGTTCTCGTAGGTCTTGGACTGGTCCACGATCTTCTGGAACATTGTCCTTTTCCTGCATGGAAGCAAAGCAGAGCTCCGGTACTCATATCTTTCTTTACCGAAATAATCAGGCGCTATAGCTCGGTCTGGGTGAATACATGATTCTTAATCAGATCACCTCAGTGCCCAGTTTTATTCCTGAAAATGGACACTTACTAAGAAGTTCCTGTGTTCACTGTTTTAAAGTTATTTTCTGGCTGCAGAAACCTTGACATTTGCAATGTAGAAAAACAATAACACCAAAAAAAAAAAAAAACAAAATCTACAATGAGCACACTCACGCAGTGCCTCATTCTCACCACAGGGTGGCGACTGTAAAACCTGAGCTGCATGCAGCCCACAATAATCCTCTAAAAACACAGATGCTTTGTAGGCTTTCACAGAAGAGATCTTATCACATCCCATCTCCCATCAAACTCTCTACACAGCTGAAAGTAAAAATGGCAAATCTTTGTTGGTGAAAATCTTGACATCAATTTGGGGGCAACAACATGGTTAGATAGCCAGATAGCTTTGTTGGTTAACAGTTAAACATACTATTAAATTCCATTTACTCTTATTAACCATGAATCGTGCCAACACGACATCAGCTCTCCGGCTCATAGGAGCCAAAGCCTCCTGTGAGATGAGCAGGTTAGAAATATACAGTCACATGTGGAGTAGGTCTAAACTACATCCATTAATTTAGGTCGACAGAATTGTCACTTCCATGTGATGGTTAGGCCGTCTTTCTCCTTGTGGCGTGTAGACAACAGGAAAAACTGGATGTCCTCCATTGTTTCCTTTGTGTGTTTTAACTGTTTCTATGCTGACTTTATTAGCGCGATACAATGAGCTTACCCGTTTCCAAGTGTTCCGTGCCGAACTGAACTGTACCGCACTGCTCAGTGGAAACATGGCTGTACTCTTAAGCAGATTTTTTTTTTTTTTACAAATTTTCCTGCACATCCAAATACAGCTTTTGTCTGTCAAGTGTATGAAATCACTCATTTATAATTTATGACAAAAGTCATAATAAATGCAATAATAAATGACTGCTACTCATTTCACAGCTAAATTGCTACAGTAAATAGCATTTAAAGCAACTAAAGCAGTGGAATAATGTATTGAGACAAGTTACAACTGATCAATAACTATCTGGGGTCTGGGTGGGGTCACTGACTTGAAGTAGAGAGCCAGGTCAGTGGCGATAATGGCGATATCCATGAGGTGGATGACGGTGTCGTGCTGACGGCGGTTCAGATTCTGGTAAATGTTCAACGACTGAAACACAAGAGGAAGTCACACGAGTTACCTCAAAGAGTGATGAGAAAAATCACACAGTTTAAGGTATGTGATCTCGAAACCGCACGGCAAACATACAGAACAGAGTCACAGCAGAACTCTCTGATGAATTGTTAAAGATCAGTATGTGTAGTACAGGTACACGCATGTGTGTACTGGAGCGTACCTCATCCCTCAGCAGAGTCTTGCCAAATTCCAGATGGTGGCGTTCCAGGATGGAGGAACCATGAAGCTTCGCCAGAGGATTACCGGACCTGGAAACACACACGCACGTAGCGTGTTGGGAGCTTATGCAGTGATAAATCATGCATGTTAAATCGAGGGTGGGCCTGGCCTGCTGTGTCTGTGGCTAATGGCGGCTCTCATTAGCTCATCCATCAGCAGGTGGAGCGGAGCAGCTTGGAGGGGTTTCTGGTCGATATCAGCTCATTGATGTCGCCCGTGTGCCAAGTTACCTTCAGCTGAAGAGCTGAGACCAGCTCGCCTGCACGCAGGAGGAGTGGCTGCTGTCGCTTTGTGCCAATTAAACACCCTCAGAATGACCAAACAGTCGGATTTCACAAACGAGAGAAAAAAATTGGGTCACGGCCGCAGTAAGTCATTAATAAAAAAATATTTGTAATGCCTCATAGTGGTTATTTTCTGTCTTCTGTCTATTCAATTCACATTAACTTGGAGAGGCTACAGCCCGTATTTAGACTTTTGCTGGCTACCGTACCACAGCGTAGGACTTATTATTTGGTTGGGGTAACACTACATGTCTGTGTCTTGTTGTTCCTGCTCTTTGTTTAAACTACTTGTTATTCCACTCACCTCAGCAACCTTTATGTTATCATTTATCAAACCCCAGATCTGTTCTCAGACTCATTCTAATGTTTGGAGTCTGATGATTCCTTGGAGCAAATAGAGGCATAAAAACGAGATTTAGAAACAAAAGCTTAAATGTATACAGATTTTAACTACAGTTCAGGATATTGTGAAATATATTTTTGATGACAAAATATCGTAAACATAACAGCAGTAATATGTTCTTACACAGAGTACAACTAAATTACATATTATGAGTAGTTGTATATATGAACCTTGTAACTAAACCAATTTCATAGGCCAAAAAACCCTCCATCATAGAGAACTTCCACTGTCAGTCATACGTATTGACATGACAACACTATATTAGAACGTACAGCAAGAACAAGTCATAAAGTTGCTCCATCACGGCAAAATCTGGTTAAACCAGTACTGAATGTTACTTAAAGAAATGATAGTAGGCTCGTTGTGAATGACATGACATGGAACAGTCCACTAAAACCCAAATAATTCAGATAGGAATAAATGTAACCAAACAACTGGTGCAAAGTCGTGTTGTCGAATTTAATTACAACTAATACTGACATTCATTTTATAATTAAGACATCCAAGATCGATCAACTTAGCTGTTAGCTCTAAAGTTATGCTTGTCAGAGACTTCTGGAACTTTTGAGAAATTAAATAAAAATGCAGGTTTGGAGCATTTACATAAATGAAGATGACTGACACGTTGCCACTTCCTCCCTTTGTACAAAAATGAAACCAAAACATCCTAGATCTGCAATCTTTGGTTGGCAATGTCATTTGGAGACAGACCGGGCAGCGAAACCACAGTCGCACGTTCTCGCCCACCCAATCGCAAGCAGAGCTCAACTGTCAATCCTAACGTTTCACCCTGCTTTTGTGGCGTCAAATCACCAATGACAGCCAAACACACCAGCGTGATACCAACTACACAAAAATCATCTTTAGGAAAATTTGATTTAAGGTGTTCTACTTAAAATAGTGGAGAAGGCGGGGCTTAGGCCCTACACTGGAGCCATCCACCAGGGGGTGATGGAGATCCATCTTTATAAAACAGTCTCTAGTTTTGATCATTTACAGTAGAAATGAGAAATACCCACTGAAGACTGATGCCAGTGCAGTTGGTTGGCATCAGATCTGTCACTTTACAGTTTATAATCGGCCCCCGCCCCTCCCCTGCTAACGTTCCTCCCCGAGAAGCTCTCACTTCATCTGGTAGAGGTTGTTGGTTCCCCTGTGATCAATGTCGTGGCAGAAGCCGGCAGTCACCATGGCCATACACTCCAGATCTGTGTAATAACGCTTCAGATCGCCTGTCTAAGAACACAAATGAAAGAGAATTACACACACAAATATTATCAGATGTGCAGAAGCATTTCAGGGCGGTGCAGCAGGGGACAGGGGAGGAGGAAAGGACTGCGAGAAGGAGGTGTGCCTGACCATCAGCAGGGTGAACATGGTCTGTCCGACATTGAAGCCGTGTCTCCAGTTGTGGTAGGTGATCCTCCTGTAGCCTTTACTGAGAGAGTACATGAACCTCACCAGGACCTAAAGAGCGCGAACACACACACACACACACACACACACTAACGTTTTGTATATTATAACAAAAATAAATTCATGAAGAAAATAATATTGATTACGTGACTGCTAGAGGAACTTCACGAAAGTCATTATTGATAAAACCAGTTGCAAACGATTGCAGTCACTGCGCTCGCTGTGCCTTATCATAGTGAAAGGCCTTGTTGTCATTGCATATCTGGAGACTGGAAGGTTTTATCCTATGAAGACTTATAACATACACAAAATTGATTTATGAGCAACCAAACTGTGCGCCCAAACTGACAAATATCGTCATTTATCATTTTTATGCGGATGATTGTGAATCATCCGCACGTATTTGCCCCTTAAAAGAAACTGGTTAAAAATATTGCGAGAACGCTTTAATGATATTAAAGCTTGGATGGCCTTAATTTTTATGAATGTATTTATATTTATTTCAACGAGAATAAAACTGAGGTCATGATATTTGGGCCCGGTGGAGCTTTCTGATTCAGCCTTTCAAATGGACTCGGGCCCCCTGAAACCAGGTTTAAAGCCAGTTGTAACTAAACTGGGCATCAAAATGGATCCTGCTTTTTAAGTGTACGAACAGGTTTCTTCCAATTACAGCTTCTTTCAAAGGTGAAGCCCTTTTTTGTCTTTTAATGATTTCCAAATGGTTTAATTTCAACGCACCTCGACTACTGTGTTGCCCTTTATGCTGCTGTTAGCCAGGCCTCCTTGTCTTGACTACAGCCGGTCCAGAATGCTGATGCACGTCTCCTTACTAGGATCCATAAGCACCACGTTTCCTGTTGAAATTTATGTTCTAATGTGCATTATTATTCGATATTTATTTATGTCGATTGTGGTCCTAATTGTGGGTGCATGGGAGTCGCCAAGTTTTGGAGTACGACAGCTTTTAACGTTATTTCCGGTAGTCGCCCTCTTTATGTTTTGAACGAGAGCGGATCTGTCTGTGCGTTCTTGCAGCTGCTGATGTTTTTTCCAGTAAGCCATGTTAAACATTAACAATAAACGCGAATCGTGAGAAGCAGAACAGTGGCTCACAGCCACAAACTGCGGAATAAGTTAAGGCTCGTCTTAAAACGCACTTTTACTCCTCAGCTTTTAACCCACATTAAGCGTCGAATGCTGTGGTTGTGATGGTCATATTGTTTTCTATCACTGCAAGAGTATTTAGTTATTCTATTTTATGTTGTTCTCTGTACAGCACTTTGGTCGACCCGGTGGTTTTTAAATAAAGATGGATTGGATTGGAAACAAATGGAATAACCAACCGCTCACCTCTCTGGGAATGTGAAACTTGTCCACCACTTTCAGCTCGTAGTACATCTTGATGCCGCATTTCACCAGGTCCAGTTCACTGTGGTCAAAGTCACAGAAGTGAAACTCGAAGATCTCAGTCTTCTTGGAGTTTGGCAGCACCTCGGACTGCGGACACAGATGGAAAAATAGACAGAAATTTGTAATTTTATGTTATTAGTGGGGAGAAACAGAAACTTTGGGGTTCACAGATTTTAGCTTGTGGATAAGCTATGATATTAGAATGGACACTACATCTAGATTTCAAGACATTTTCCAACATTTCACAGGAGCGTTTCTGTTGTTATTGTTGTAGTTCACCAGAATCTCTTGGAGCTCCTCCTCCTCGCACTCATCTGGCTCCTTCCCCCATCTCTCCCTGGTGTTCTGGGGAAACACACACACACACACACATCGTCGGCGCTCACTTTGGATTGGAACAGTTCAGCGTCAATCATGTGACTCCTGATCTGGAGTCAGACCAGGTCAGCTCTCTGCGTTTGTTCTCTCCGTCTCTGTCCCCTGACAAATCACCTCATAGAAAATGTGACAGCTTATTTCAGTTTAGAAAAGATGCTTGCACCCCCATTTGCATCATCCAGCTCTAGCGACTGGTTCTCAACAGACTGGTTTTCATCTGTCTAGCACAGAAATCAAAAGATAAAGCACAGAGCCTAACTGTGCGGGGTTGGGGGTTTAATTTCCTGGAAATATAATGTGTACTGTCTGATTCTTCTCAGTTTACTTAAAAACCCATCCTCTATCAGATCCTGGGAGCAATGCACGAACGTAACAAACCCCCAAACTCTAACATTCAAACAAAAACTCAATTTCCTTTCAAGATATGACTTAACTTAAGTATTTATCACAGAGGAAGATGTTGGAGATATAATAATGTCTGTAAAACTGTAACTGTAAATATTCTCCAACTTAATTTTTTTCTACAATAAATGTTTCCTCACAAGCTCCATTTGACTTTCATCACTTGCGTTCCTAAAGGACATGAGATATGCTGCCAATACCAGTTTTACACATTTTAGGAAAATGAAATGAACAAGTAGACAGATGTGAAGAGATGATGTTTAACGTTGCTCAAAATGTGGGAGTGAAACAAAGAATACGAACTCGAAACGCTATATTGTGTGGAAGCTTTATCCTCACGGAAGCTGATCCGGAGGAGAACCAGGCCTCTTTCTCCTACATTTATTTACTAACCAGAATGTTCTGGATCTCATCCTTGCGACACTTGACGTGGTACATCACCATGTCCTGGAAGATGTCCTTCCTGTTCTCCAGCTTGTTCATCTTGTCGTAGGTGTCGGGGTTGAGCATCGACCAGCCCAGGAACTGGGTCAGAGACTGTACAGAAAGTGTGATGGTTTACTGAAATAGAACTAATGAATAACTAGCTATTCAAACTAACGACGTTCTTCAGTCCAGTAAAAACAGAAATGCGTCACGTCCTGACAGTTGTGAATAGGGTTCAGACCCTTCACCTGCGGGGTTTAGTGGCATCTGGTGGTGTGGATGCAAAATGCAACCAATTGAACACCATTCATCACACCTTCACCTGCAATAGGTGGGTTTAATGGGAATTTTTTATGAGACAGATTAAGCGAAAGCAGGACGATGTTTAGCGATCACGTGATTTGAACGTCGACCAAGCTTCCATCTTCCACTGCAGAAGAGAAGTAATGGCAGCAGCAGGAGATGAAAAGCACAAAGCAGTAGTAGCAGCTGACTTTCGTAGCATTTCCACTGCTCATTGTTCTGTTTCCTTACTTTTCCCGCCAGTTTAGTTAGTTGTGCTTATCAATTGCATCATCGGGTCGTGCTTTCTTTTTCCTCTGTGGTAAAATGACAGCTGACCTGACGGGGGAGTTTGCCACCTGCTGGCTATCTGAATGGACTAACTCTTATCATTTGGATTAATGTGGGCGTTAAATGCAGTTACTTCTACCAGTGTCCGTTTTTCTTGGTCGGTTCAGCTTGAACAGCTTTCGGAAGTGATTTTGGTCAAATCTCTTTTGCAGTTTTAAAAAGAGAAAACCAAAGCCAAAACATTGCTAAACCTAGTTGGATTTGAGGAAGCTGCTGCGGATCAAACTGACATGTGATGCATTTTAACTGTATTTTGAGCTCTGTGGCAAACTTCAATAAAAAGCCTCCAGGCCCAGTGATAAATAATGCAGATGCTCTGAATGGCCTGAGCGTATTTATAAACCAATGACTCAGCGCTGCCCAACACGCACACAAACACACACAAACACAAACACACACACACACAGAGAGTACCTCCATCAGTGTTTCATCCATTTCATCAAAGGGTTTCCCATCCTTCCTGTTATAGAACGTGGCCACACCCACTATCTCCTCTTTCTTGTTGACGATCGGCATCGACAGGACGTTCTTAATGGTCCAGCCGGATTCGTCCAGAGGCTCTGTCTGTGCACACACACACACACACACACACACACACACACAAACAAGCAAACATAAACACATTTCAGCTGCACTGACACATTTTTTTCACCACCAATTCTTTTCTTTTAAAAACAGCAGAAACTTGCAGCAATGCAACCTTCTACATTCATGGGAAATGTGAGAGGATCAATAATTCACCTGCTAATCTAAACACCGTGCAGCAGCCCTTGTTCCAGTCTCACTCCTTTAAAATGTCCATTTAATAAACCACTGCTGCACTTTTGCTTCATCAGAGAGAGGAGAGCTTTAAAAAACTGTTTAAAACATAATGGAGTTTTCTTAGACTACCTGTCAAGAATTACAAAGGGCTAGACAAAAATAAAAAAAATTAAAAAAAAACCTTCATTTCCATCCCCAGAAAGCAGTCTGACTTAACTAAACTGGAAAATATCACAGAGGAAAATAAAAACAGAGATTGCTTCTACATCTTAGTCAACGTAACTCTGGACAGATGTTCAAAGTTGTAATTTTATATTTGAGTTATTTACGGTAATACAAAACAAAAAAGAAAATCAAGTAAATTTCACATGGACATATGTTGCAGTAGCAAAGAAAAAAAAATGAAAGGAGGCACTAAAAATACAGTTAAAGTTTGCAGTGCGTGTGCAGTATGCTCATTAAGTGACACACTGACGTATCGCGTATGTTGATGCACGCTATTGACCTTTATGTGCAATACACAAATGAAACGGAGCAGCTGCCAACACACTGATTTGTGCGGAGGAGAAGAAGTGAATTTTCATGTTAACATTCAGAGTAATTTCAGCAGCGGGATCGATGTATGCACAGTGACAATGGCTACCACAGTAAAGAAACAGGGTGTAATAAGGACAAACACAATGGGCCCCTGCGGAAACTAATTTAAACTTAGCAGAGCAGAAATGAGGAACATATTGGTTCAGTTAAGGCTTTATGGTGGAACCTTTTCTGGTGGTCTCTGATGGTACACGAGAACTCATTATGAAGGCAAGTTGGTTTTTTCTCCGCACATCATTTCAACATATGCGTTCCCTTTCATTTCATTCACACCATTCGAGAGTGCGTAATATCATTACTGCAATATGAATGCAAAGTGCTAATGCTAATCTATTAAAGATAATAACAATATTTGCTCCTGGATAGATAAATGTGTAAGGAAAAAGTAATGCGAAACTGGTTCCAGATGATCATTTTTGTGCTCTCATTTACAGCTGCGACGCCTCAATCCTCAAAGTTATATGTAAGAAAGAGGAGGCTTGAAGTCTTATCAGTGGGAAACTACCCATTTACAATCATCTTTAACCACATTTGTGCAACCGCACGCTTCGTCTTCTTGATGTTTCCTAGTCAAAATCTGCGACAATCTCACCTGGAAGTTGAAAAATTCGTCCTCAGCTGCATTCATTATGTTGCAAATCTGTTGAAAAAAATGGAAAGAAGGAGAGATAAAGTTTAGGATGATGACTTCATGCAAGCAGGAAGTGTGTGTGTGTGTGTGTGTGTGTGGGGGGGGGGGTTATACTATGAATTTTAAACAGAAATGAATTCCCAGTTTAATCTAAAATCAGAGGTTGTAAGGACTGAGGAGTTAATAGTAACAGTAAATGACTAGAAGAGGAGGCCATCTCATGGTTTCAAATGATAAAAATCCACCTCTGGTTTTTTAGGGCTTGAAGGACCTCATGTTTCATTTGCAGGATTAAAGAAACTTTTATTGTCCCACATTAAATCCATTCAAACCTCCAGTGCCGCATCACAAACCATCAGCGTCAATTTAACATGTCTTTTCCCCCTTAATTTATGAAAAGGTCTCACCTCTAATGTGATGTAGAAGGGGGGAAAAAGGAGAGCGTGGCAGAAAAAAGATGACGCACGGTTGAAAAATGGCCAGAGCCAAAGACAATGAAAGGACGGGACAGGAGGACAGGCGGGGTGGATGGATGAGCGATGGCGGGCTCAGCGGTTTGGGAAAAGCAACGTGATTAATTGCAGCAGCTGCAGAAATTAAAATTATACATCATAGCAGCGTCCTGCTGAGCACTTTTCATTTCCACAACTGCGTGCACACTGACAACTGTGTAATAAGGCCTAATGGCGTTCTGCTCGTCTGACCACCCGCTGTGAGTAAAGATATTTGGAAATAAAGTTTTTCGGAAAGGACACTGCTTTTACACTGTCCCCCGTACAGCAGCTAGATTTGTTTGAGTCGGAGCATTTGAATATGCTTCAGCGCTTGTCTACACTGTTTCAGCCTCATCTCTCACACCGGAACCATTTTTCACGACATTTCTATTTTAATCGATACAACTATCTACATAGACAGCCCTGCACTAAAACACTTGTTGAACCGGGGGATGCACCAACGCAATATCAGTATCGGCCAATATGGATGGGTTTGATTGGCCTCTGTAGAAGTAAATACGGCGGCATTCACCAATACCAGTGGTCAATGAGAAACTGTTGAATCTCATAATTTTGCACTGGCCACATCTGTCTTACTCCTGGCCTGAAAAAACCCTGAGGAGGAAAATCATGTTTTTGACCTTGTTAAAGCTGCAGTCTGGACAATTAAGGGGAGGATTTAGGCTGAACACTTGGATTTCCCTCAGAGCTCTAGCCCCGCCTTCAAGCCCCTCCCTGCTGAGAAGGCTGCTATGCAGGAGATTAGGAGTCTAAATCTAAAATTGTATTTTGCATTCTTTTCATTAACTGTAAGCTTTTTGTATTGCTCTCAGGAAATAATAATAATGTTAGCAATTATGGTGAAAAGATTTTTTACTTACTGCAGCTTTAACATGGTCATATGGTGTTCTCTAATGTTCTACAACACACATCGTGACTTACGGCTAAGGATTTCTGCTTTTGTTCTGCAACCCAGCAATGACCACAAAAATGAAAGTAACAACCCGGGTCTTTCATGTAAAAAACCTAAGAAACCAATCTGGATTTGCTGGTGTGGGATAACATTGTAGAAGTTCGGTTCAGTTATTTTATTAACAGAGTATCACGTACAGACTCTGGGGGATTCAATGTGCAGACACAGGGAAAATTCCTTAATCAAAACCATTTAACCGAGCAAGGGTCAAAAACCAGGTCATCAGATCAACTCAGCGAAGGTACAAATTCAAAAGGCAAAGATTCAGAAACTGATAGGCTTACAAAACACTTGACAGGACATGGGGATCAAGACACAACACTGATTTCAAAATAATACCGGAAACACAGATTGACCCTAACAAACAGTCACATAAAACTACAGGACCCTGACACAGAGGAGTTCTTTATTTCCTTGACAGGGTTAAAAGGGTATCAGTATTGGTTATCTGCCAATTTGTTATTTAGATTTCAGAATCAGTATCAGCCCAGAGTTTCCATATTCAACCTCCGTCCAGGTGTAGTTCTGAACATGTCAGAAATAGCCTGTCGTCACCCCAGGTCATCACATACCGACCTTTCATAATGTGCCCCTCTTGTTTTAGGTACTCCCTCGAGTTGCTAATTAACCTCTCTGTGACCCACAAAGGACATACAATGTCTACACGTCTTTGCTTAAGTTAAGGCACAGAAAACACGCGGCGTGTGGGGTGGGTTTAGGAATAAACTCATGATGCTTGGATTCAAGATAGATGCAAACTCTGGTCCAGTTATGCGTGAGACCCTCCACTCAACCTGACGTGCACACCTTTTGGCACTTTCTCACAAGTACAACGCACTACATCATTTGTTGTGACATCTATACAGACGCGGACGGCTTTAGCTGGTACGTGAAACCCTTGAGCATATCTGACGTTAAAGGGTAAACCTTCTACGTATGGATGTGTGACGAGAGGCCATGACAAAACATCAATACCTGACAAGCTGCGGAGGAGAAAGGGCTGTCATAGCTCTGTGCTCGTGACTGAAGTCTTCAAATTACATCCAAGGTCTCAAAGGCAGCTCGTGTTGTGTTTTCTGTTCGCATGTTTACTCAAAGTTGCCATAATTTTGCCAAAAAGTTCGACCTTGTATCGCCTGCCGATCTGGAGAAGCATGTCGTTGTTCTTCTGTTCATCACCTGCCCGTGTTCAGTTTGTATTCAACACGCTCACTGTCCTTCCATTCATTATTCATTCGTTGCTTAATTCATACATGTTTTGGCCCGAGGCTGGCCGAGCACGTAAACAAAGGTCCCATGATCAATACTCTGTCATAGTGTGTCCATGTGACCCGCCAAAGTGTCCTTCAATAACTCATTAAAACTTAATGATGCAGGCGTGACAGAGAGATGCTTTAACATAACATCAAATTAGAATTTGTGCTCTTTCAAAATTCCTGTGCTGAGTTTTTTTCTGTTTTAGAGGAGCAAACGCCTGTTGTTCATCCTGCTGCCGTCTGGTAAGCAATATAGAATTGGCCGGACGGAGGATTGTTTTTTCTTTTTCAAGAGGGAATATCTGTTGCCAATCAGATGTTCCCTCCTTGCAGCTGTGCGGACGCGTTCACCCGTGGGAGTGTTTTTGCTTCCCAGCTAATGGCCTGAACGTAACCGCACAGCAGTTTCTTAACAATTATGTTGCCAATGTGAGATTGGCACGTCTATTTATTGCAGGACGAACTTCTGTAGCTAAATCCATTTTCCGTCTCTGTATCATCATCGTTATAGTGTCATTTGTCATTTCAGTACTGACGTTAGTAGAGCGGCGCACTACGAGGCTTTCTTTGTGAGAGCTGGCTCCACAAACCTTGAAGGTCTAGTTAGAGATTGTTGGTGACTCAGGCGCTCCGCTTCAGATTCTGAGCACGTTCACATAAAAAGGGCCGTCATTTGACTCTTCTTCTCCACAAACTGAACCGGTCACATGTCGCCTTTTTCATTCATCATGAACAAGTTGTTATAATGGAGATTGTTATAAATACATGTATGTATGTGTGTATACAATAATTCAATATTATTATAAATTGTATGACAGCAAAAGGTAACATTGTCCTGCAGCTGAAGCACGAGGAAACGACGCTAGAAGGTCGCTGGTCCTGAAAATTCATCATGTCTATACGTATGTTACCACTAAATTCACTCGTGTCTGATTTCGTTTCTGATGCGACGAATGAACGTCGTAACAAAGTAAAAACTGATGCAGGAGATTCAAACGTCACACTGCATTTAGCTCTGTCCCACACTGAACACCTGAAAGCACGACTCACATTCTGAATGTTTTTAAAAACTGAAGATTATCTGTGTTAAAGCCGGTTGAAGAACTGATTTTTGTTGTTTTTAACTGCAGTAGTGGCAGTTAAAGGGACGAGTTCAACGACTTGGCAGCCAATTAAAAACAGAAAGCCGTCCGGCGTTGGACAGCTGCTGAGCACTCGTCACTCCTTCAGTGTGTGGATGTCCTAATATCATCTGATGAAAACGAGAGATACACAACGAAAAACGGCAGTTTTGATGATGTTGTACATACTGTACTTTAATTGTACTGCATCTTGCCACCAGCGGACGATGGAGGTGTTTTCGTCCTGACCTTTGCTGAGCTCTCATGCCTTCCACCTTTACACGCAGTCGACGATTTGAACTTTAAGGGTCAAAATATGTTGTTCCAACTAAAACCACACAATGCAAGCGTGCAGCATATTGCAGTTTGTAGAAAAGCATAAATTCTATGTTGAATCCAGCACCGTTTACATCCACTTGTAAAAGCTTGAGGCCGTCTTCTTCACTGCCTTTCGGGAACACATTCTGGCGAGTGACCAGCCTCTGGACTCGGTGTGACACCAGTGGGAGGACTGCGTATTGCTGGGTCTCCATGTCCATCATCACACACAGAAACATTTCAGGGTACTTGTTCTTTACATCAAGCTGGACGTGACTCAAAATCGGCCTTAAACTGTCTCAAAATGGGAAAACCTCTCAAGGCTCAAAGTCTCTCTCTGTAATTGCTTGAAGCCTGTTTCTGTGCCGTGACTCCACAGCAAAGTGAGAAATTAGATTGTGGATTGTGAATTTGTTTCACCCTCAAGTGAGAAACATGCAAGAATGTTCTTGTTACACAAACTCGGTGAAAGTTGATGCTTCCACGACGCTTTGTAAGAATTGGACAAAATCTCAGAGCAAACTCTTGTGAATGTGAAAAGTGACACTGACCAGTCCCGTCTCTGCCACGTAGGTTGGTAAACCGCTAATCAGGGCCCAGTGGTCTGCCGGAGGATTCCTGAGGATGAGCAGAGCGTAAGATGAAGGAATTCAAAGATTATCATCTCTATCAACAGCAGGGAAACAAAGTAGTTGAGTAAACTGCCTTCTTGTCAGCATGAATACAAATATGACTTTGCCTGGGTGAATTAAATGTTATGTAAAAGCAATGGACTCGAACGGCGTATAAACAGCTGTCGACAGGGGGAGATTAGCCTGCATGACATGTTTGGACAGCCATTATTACTGTTTACTGCCGGATAATAGAGAAACACCACATGATAAGGAGATCACCGCCTTGTGAGCAACACAAAATTAATCCATGCAAAGGCCTGCGATGTTATCTTCTTCAGTAATTTATGGGGAGAGATTGCGATTTATTTGTCAGGGGGAAAGAGATGACTTTACTGTCCTGTTGTTATCTCTCTGATAAACAAACATCTTTGAATGCAGTGTTTTCTTGAAATCAAAAGTTCTGTTTACAACCAAAACTCACCATGTGTGTCTTTCAGATATATCCAATGTTTAGATGGATTTCCTTTCCCATTTCACAACAAAATAATACTGGTTGCGATGATGACGTTTGTTAGTTGGCATGTGTCTTCTTCCCTGCCTTTAGTGCTTCAAAATGTCTCTCCTGTGGGACGAATTAAGGTCTATCTTATCTTATCTTACATACCGGTGTGTGTCCATGTGCACAACAACAACAAAAAAAACGGGGACCGGCACTTTAAAAAAAACAAACCGTTTTGTCATAAATAAATAAGTACTTACGGGATGACTTTGATGTCCTCTTTGCCATGTAGGATGTAGTCAATCAGTTTGTAGAAGATGATTTCCTTGAGAAGAAGACACACAGCATAACTATTAGGGACGGGCGGCAAACTTTTCCATCTACTGATGTGTGAAATTTTGGAAAATTTGGCCTGATGATGTTGGCTTTAGAGGAAATTCTAGAAGTTTTACCGTCCTGTGGATAAGCAACGGTCAAACGGACATTTTGACCTGGGCAAAACTGCCCTAATGAGAACAACCAAAAAGCTGTTTGCCAACAACAACAGAGGAGGACATTTCCACTGTGCAGGCATTTTTCACTGTGTCATTGATTATATGTGTTTCAGCGTTTAGAAAAGTTGATTAACGTATTTTTATAGCGATCAACATTGGTAAACATTGACTATATGCCATAACGGCATTTTCAATATCATGTTGGCCAAAATATTCATATTGGTGCATCTCTAGATATCATCGATAATATACGAATAGTCAGTACTCTTCAATACAGGAGGATGAAGCATCTGGTGGTAGTTTGAGTCCACTTCAAGGTGAAATGGGGTTTTGTGGAGATAAAAGCAGGTATTTTGAGTCAAAAACGGGATCTCTGACCAACACCAAACAAGTGAAATTTGTGCCTAAACCTAACTGGACGTTAGGCACAATGTCATAAATGTCCATTTTAACCATTAAATCTTCAGTTCTGCAGAAGTACAGATGCCAACATTTCTGAAGGTGGCAACACTAGAAATAGTAGAAGTTTTAATGGTCAGTATTTCCCCACTCTGCCATCAGGAGTTTTGGGCCCATCGTATGGTGGAACTTCTCCCATCAGAATTGGCCACAGGTCAAAGAACTCCTACAGAAAAGAGGAAAATAAAGGCTTCTGTCATTTCAAAATCAGATCAGAGGGTTTTCAAATGCAGTCAATTAAAGGGAAAAATACTATTGTGTTGGAAAAAGCTACTGCCAACTGATTCTGCAGTGAGAGTGTAGTATTCCTTGTTCTGTCTTTGCGGGTGCACAGTTTCCAAACATTGGGCTAAAAGATCAATAACTAGTTTTGTCTATTCTTAAATGCCGCATTCATGAAATCTAGTGTTGTCAGCAAACGGCCATCTGCGCAGGCCGACAACATGTGTTCCTTCTCTGATGGCAGGTGTTCGGAATCGACCGGCAGCTGCTTGTAATTAGTTGATGGCCACAGCCAGTAAGTGGTATTTATGACAATATGTTAGTTGTGAGAGCTACACGAGGACTGCACGAAAATGATCAGAAGGTGGTGAAAACATGGGATTAAAGCAAAATGCAACGTGAAGACGGGGGAAACGGCAGATTAGACTACAAAACCACAAAGGAGCTTGTGAAAATATCTCCCCCCAAAAGAGGAGACAAAAAAATTGATTCACAACTCTGAGGGATGAACACGAGAGTGAATAATTCAAAAGCAACATGCATATTTAAAATTTGTAAAGGGTAATTGTAATATATAGTTGTTCCTGCTGCAGTCACACCTCAACTCAGTCAAACCAAACTGAACCAAAAAATGTAGATTAGGGCTTCGCAGTCTGCTTTTATATTTAAGTCTGAGCAGTTTGGACTTTATTCAGGTGATGGTAAATCACAGCTTCCTCTGACATTTAAGAGGCACTGCAGTGTAAATAATTTGGGACTAAAATTGTGCAGTGGATTAACAGTTTGGCTTGTTTTGTGGTTTATCCCCGAACCTCGGGCGTGTATCAGCAGTAACCCACCTTGGTCTTGGTCATGTCCAGCAGACCCACAGAGTAACGGTCACAGTTGAGGAAAGCTCTGACTGTGTACAGGGCTTTGTGGAACTGCCTCTCAATGTCTGTCAGCTCTTCAAACACCTTGCTGGCCGACCAGAGCAGCACCTGGATTAAGAACACAATACAAAGAAACCACGTATTTATGTAATAAAGGTTAGCTAAATGTTGAACTATTCCCCTTGCTGCTGAAAACTGTATAAATCTTAAAAAAAAGGAATGAATTCCCTCACCTGTCCCTTCCTGGTCTCACAGTTGTGCAGGTAGCTCAGGTGGAAAACTCTCAGCAGCAGGTTTGCAAAGTTGAGATATTTGTTGAGGGTCTGGAAGAAAACGGCACACAGTTTGAGCTGTTTCAGGTAACGCGGGAAAATGGATGCGGCTATGGTTTCTTTACAGAGGCCGTGTTCAGGTTTGCAGGGGTATATTCCCAAAAATCCCTGACGCACACACAAAAACAGCAGCACGTCAGGGTGTCACCATGACAGTACATGATCTCATGACTGAGTTTCATTTAGTGTAGATTAGTGATGGAGACACGGCTGGAAACATTATTGTTATATTATTGTTATTTTATTTGGCCTGGTGGCCAATCCTGATGTCAGAAAATGCTAAACATCAGCTAATCAGCTCCAGATCTCGTGAATATATACCAGTGTGCAAAATGAAGATCCAACAACCACCGGTTTTATCAATTACATATTGAAAAGACAAATCTGCAGCAGGGACGATTTCATAATATCCCGGATGGGGATATAATCATTAATCTACATATAAAGTGTTGTCAGGTAGCGTTTGTTTGGTGTGAATACGGGAATGCTCGATATTTCAGCATCCATATTGGTCCAATGAGCAAAACTGGCCCGATGTGAGCGGCGTTTATACATGTTATCGTAGAAACGTCAAGTCAAGTCAACTTTATCTAAATAGCATCAAATTACGACAAAAATCAACTCATGTCACCTAACATGTAGAGCAGGTTTAGCTGTTTCTTTTTTTTTTTTCATATCGACAGTAGTGAATAACACAAGAGCCAAAATTTTCATAACATATTCATACTCAAAAGTTACATTATTTGAACTGACATGTTTGAAAAGGGATATCAAACGTTGTCTACTTTCTTTTGATCAATAAATAGATAAAGAGAAGCATAATAACTGCGTTCTATGCGGACGGAAGTTGCACTAGGGTGCCAAAAATACACCAGTTCACTTCCTGAGTGATATCCTATTCGGATCATGATGGTCCCAGAGAGTATAACAAGTTTCTAAGATGTTTAATGTTTGACCACAAGATTCTGCCGCGTATGCAACCAAAACACAACTGAAATGGAATACTGACACTGAACAGTCCTGAATACATCCGTGACATTAAGTGTTTTGCTTTTTTTTGTTAAGACCTTACAAAGGCTCATTTGGAGTTTGTTTCTTTTGTGTTTCGTCACTGAAAATTGGAAAAGTTTGGAAAATCAACATGAACCAACGAGACGAGTCAGTTTTGCAGCACTGATGCTACCTCCTCATCCTTCGCAGTGAAGCACGGCCCGTCCAACTTGTTGACGGCCATCATGACGGCCACCATGTCTTTGCCGTTCAGGATGGGGACGGCGAGGGCGTTCTTCGTCTCATACTCTGTCAGCGTGTCCACAAACTCGCTGTATTGGGGGCTCTGATGAAGAGAAAACAGACGGCGCATTCAGAGCGTAGTTAGTCACCTGCTCTTTGCCCCTGAACCAACTTCCCGACTCAGCTTTGATGAACACACCACTTCCATCCATAAACGCCGCAAGCAAAGGCTCTCCATTATCTCTAAACTCAACACACTCCAGCTTCTGCTCCTCCTGTGAGGCAGGGCTCATCAATTGCGGTCCGCCAGAGGTGAGACACAAGAAGAGCGGCTCATTGGCTGCTCAGAAGGAAGAGAAATCTGCAGAGACTGACCCCGGAGTGAAGGAGTCCTGATTGGGGAAAGTTCAGCCTGTTAGTGAGTAGTCGCGTCCTGCGAAACTCTCAACTTCTAAGTTGAAAGAAAAACCTAAAACTGTACTTTTAAGTGGATTACATAAAACAAGATGCAACCATAAGACAGATGTGTCAAGAAGGGTGGCTCAGGTTTGACAACCATAAAGCTAAATTGATGCAAATGTAAAAATAAGACTTTAGCACGTGCTCCTGAACAATGATACCTTCGGTCGATATCAATGTTTTTACGCAACCCATAACATACATATTTAACATATAACCCTGCTGCTGTTCGGTGAAAAGCAAAGGAACCTGAGCAGCAGCTTCTAACGAGCTCCACACACAGATCCTGGATCTGCACAAAAAGAGCTGGAACGGGGAAATAAAGACCTGCCCGGTGGCATTCTGGGTTTTCACTTTTAGTTTGTGAATCTCTTTAAGAGCCAGCACTGAGAGTGGAGCAGTTCCGACGCCAAATGAATAAGTAAATAATCTTTCTTTGTGTGGCCAGATGTGTAACGGCCGTGCAGGAAATAAAGAGAGACAACGCTGGTCCCAGATCAGCACCCGTACAGTAGCTAACTCAACTGCAGGCTTTCAAAAATGAATCCGTTCCACAGATTTGACAGCTGGTTATTGGGTGACCTTCGACCCCTGAAGCCCAGACAAGGCATCATCCAGCTTGTTATCAGCTGAAGCTTTGCCTCGACCTCCGTCCAGCAGCTCTACACTTTGCAAGCATCAGCTTAGCACGACTTCTACGTTGGTATTTATATTAAAAGATCATTTCTAAATGCTTTAACTATTTGCGTTATTTCTCTGCAGGTCTTTATTATTTCACTCGTCCGGCAGCGATTTGCTGTGGAAAAAGTGAAATGGTCATGTAGGTTCTTCCCACCTGTCTCAATAAACAGAAATTCTACAGTTTCTGGTCAGAGGTGAGGCCCTTTCATTTGTAAAAGGCTGGATATCCAGACTGAGTCAGCGACAACCGCAGGACACGCGGTGGCAGAACACCATAGACAGGCATCGGATTTGCCTGTCACTTGTCATTTCCTGAGGATCTTGAAGACTGTACTTGTTGGGCGTTCCTCCGGGTGAGGGGTCGTGTAGTGGGGTCACCGACCGGTCGTGTAGTTCGAACTGAACGTGACTCCGGGTCACAAGACAGCGAGTCATGTGATTTATTAGCAGACACTGTATCTCTGAACACAACAAAGACATTTTGACGCAACATCACGTCAACTCTGATTATATTTTACAAACTGCACCTTTAAGTCGGTGCGTTTTCGCTCCACCTAATCAAAAAGGGGAGACGGTGCAGTGCAACAGATTAGACTGAAGGTGTGTTGCAGTGCTGAGTCTGTGAAAATAGCTTGGTGCCTGTGTGACCTCTGGGGATAATCTGGGATCGCTCTAATTTAGGACAGATTAACTGGCTTCATCCGCGGCCTCCCCCCACCTGTACTCTCACACGCACACCCATCGAGCAACCGCACCTGCAACAACAGCCCGAATCATTACTCTGATGATTAAATTCACTCTGAAGGATGCATGCGTGGATTTAAGACTGGGAGGGTAACTGAGGCCAGCTGTTGCTCACCATATAATCCCAGTGTCACACAAGCCCAGCCTTCCACCTACAGCAATCCTGTGTGGTAGACGGGCCTGCGCTGGATTGGACTGGGTCGGAAATAGAGTGCAGAGAGACAGTGATTCCCTGTCTGCACGGCTCTGAAAGGCCATCCTCGGCGCATTAGCATCATAAAGCCAAGCAATTATACGGAAACATTAGCTGTTCCTTCGCTGATGCTTTGATATCATTCCAGTCGTCACATTTCCCATCATGCTTTCATGTGTTTGTGTGAGGCCGCGGCGTGACGGGCAGTGGTTTTGAAACAGCTACTCTCTGACGGCACAGCGAGCAGCACAGGCGACAGATAAAAACCAAACGGGAACAGTGGGCCCCAGCCTGTTTTGTTCGCACATCAGCAGCTGAGGGGTTGTGAAAGGAGGCGATTGAACCGATACGTCTGTCAGTTGTTGAGGAGTGGGCTGCTGCCTTATTAACTGGATTGTATGGGCTTGTGCAGAAAGAAGAGAGTGTGAGTGAAATCAGCGGGCCTGCAGAAGTATGACAAACTCGAAATGTACGCGGGATTAAGCTTGCAAGCCATTCTCAAATGTCAAAGGTATTGGCTTTAATGAGATTGGGCTCGATGTGGTTGGAGGGAATTAGCAGAAGGGACCCTGTGGTGGCCTGTCGCCCTCTGGTGGTCAAACGGAAGTAGAGCAACAGTTGGTAGATTTTCACTCTGGCTCTTTACCTTTCACCTTGCAACCCACAGCCCTCACATTATCTGCCACCAACACCACAGGACCACAGGTACACACCCCAGAGGTTATGTTACTGTGTCATGACAGGTTAAAGCCACAAGGGGACCTCCATGGACCTTATTTTTTTTTCAGGCTTGTCCCGTGGATGCTCAATCAGGTTAGAATCTGGGGAATTTTGAGGCCACGTGGACACTTTAAGCTCTTTGCCACGTTCCTTTGGCACCTACTGAGCAGTTTTTGTGGTTGCCCAGGATGCACTGTCCACTTTCATTGGGGTGTGCCAGAGACAGGGGGGTATGCTTTGGTCTTCGTGTTTGGGGCAGATGGTTTGTGTCAGGTGGCGTCCACGTGAATGCCCGGATCAAGGGTTTCAAACCAGTATGACAAGAAGTTAAGACTTGTTTCGACTTTAAGATCATGGCTCATTCAAAGGCATCTTGGAATAATGCAGAGGGCAGTGAATCACCAGAGGGACTGCTGTAGCTGCTGTTGGCACACTTAGCTGTGGAGCTGGTGGCCCTGTCGCCGGCTGCATTGATTAAGGATAAGAAGGCAGCAAGGAAGGAAAGCAGGAAGCACAGATGTCTTGATTTGGAATTTTGGAACAATTAACTGCACCATAAGTAAGCAGTAAAATATTTCTGATATTTGCAGGAAAAATTCCTCAAAGGGCACCAAGAACACGACCAAGAGATGTCTGGAATTAGCTGAGCTGATGTGATATCTTGCAGCTCCTCTATTAATGGCAGTTTGTGGCACATCCGTGTTTGCTTCATGTCGCTTTGGTTTTTATGTCAAATAAATCATTTTCAAAGTCAGTTATTTACACAGCCACCATAAAAGACACAAGTTTAGACGGTTTTAGGGAAAGGCGAATCATAAAGCGGACATTTATGGGAGGACACTGAGTTCACCTGCCTGACATTTCCGTGAGCTCCACAATAAATGTGTGTGACAGAAGAATTTGTGTGTGAATCAGGTTTGTGATCATTTTGTTCCAATGTCCATGTCAGAAACACAAAGTTCGCACACAAACAGGCACAAACATCTACCTCAGACACGTTAGGAATGTTGACCATCTTCTTGGTGGACGCCACGTGGCCGACGATGCCAAGATCCAGCGGGTACACAATCTCACTGTCCGGTGGCACCAGGCAGTCGTCAAACTCTGCGTCTTTGTGCACGTTGAATAACCTGCAGGATTAGCGAGAAAAATCTTAATATAAATCTTAATATAATAACGATGCAGAAAGAAATGGACGCCAACCTGGTAGCCAGCTCGGCCACTCCGTTCCTCTGGCGGTACATGAAGAGACTCATGCGGTCGGCCCTCATCATGAAGCTGAGGTGTCTCATGAGGTTGAAGACGGACCTCTCCATGTTCAGGTTGTCCTGGATGTCCCGCACCAGGTCGAAGAGGATCTCGCTCTCCTCCACCATGGTCAGGTCGCGGTACCTGCTGACGTCCACCGCTGCCTTCCGGCCGTGGTCCAGCAGGTCTGAGATGACCTTAGGCCGGAGGTTGATGTCGTAGTACTGCTTGGCGAACTGCGGGTTGGCGTCCAGGAACTGCTCAGCTGCCGCTGCGTCCACCATGGCTGCTGCTGCCGGTGGACAGACAGAGAAATGCAATTAATTAGGATAAGGTTGGCTTTTTTTTTTTTTTTTCTCTCCCAATATTCCTACATTTCAAAAATCACCCAAAGGACCGGACCTGATCCACTGGCAGGCCGTTATATTTGACACCCCTGCCCTAAAGGTTGCACGCCTCTGTTTGATGGTGGACACGTAGTTTACAGTTGTTTCGTCTGTCGTTTGCAGCCAGAAACAGGATTAATGATTGCTGACAGTGAACCAGAAAATGTGATTAAAAGTGCCCAAACAAATAGCTGAAACATACTAAAAAGCTGAGAGTTTAGTTTATCACGTTAAGACAGTCATATTCTGTGATATGTATCATGTAGTGTTTATATAAAAAAGTCAGACATGAACCTCTTGATAGCATGTGATTTCATGGTAACTTGTTTTTGTCCATCTCCAGTCACGTTGATATGCTCAAATCTGTGAGACATACGTAAGAAAGAGCCGTGTAACGTTCACAGCCCTGTCAAACATGAGAATTCTCCAGGAGATGTTGATAACGCTTCAGATTAGGATAAACACTGACCTTTAACCGCCTGTTCATTAACATGTTGATGAGTAGAACATCAGCTTTTTAACGGTGATTTTAAAGCGCTCATTAGTTTCTTCATATGCGCAACCATATTTGACAAATGATACGTCGTTAATGACTCTCAAAAATCTCCTGATTAGTGTTTACCGACAGTAAGTGAGGATGTTTTACTACATGAATTCTGTAGGATCCTTATACAGAATTTATCTTTATGAATAAGGTGCATTCTTGTATAACAAAGGCAAAAGAACTAGTGTTCATAGTATAAAGATGGCTCTAGATTAACTCTTTTTAACTTTGAGAATCAAACTTGTGTTTATTGCTTTATTAAGTTTATACAATATGAGGAATCGGTCCTGGTATATATATACATATACATATTCAGTGAAAAGAATAAAAATAGATAGCAAAGAATAAAAAATGTATAGATAATAGAAATATTCGCAACCACTGTTCTAATATTGTACATTAGCTCAAATCAGTCAATCAGTTGGTTATGAGCGAGACTTTGCTTTATGATGAGGGACATATTCTTGTGGTACTGCGACCTCAGCAAAACATTTCAAGATAAAAATTCATGCACAACTTTGGCGGAAGTTTGGTATGTTTTTTATTTTTATTATTGACTGTGGAGAAATCTGCTTACTCTGATGTGACTCATTAGTTTAAATCTTCTTCATATCAATACTAAATCCTTAATTCATTTATGATAATGTTAATATAGAAGTGACGGATCTAACAGAATTGTTTGATTAAAAAAAAAAAAAAAAAAGCAAAGAGGCCTACCTGTTAAAGTCCTTTGTCTCCAGCAAAGTGTCTAATCCCTGTGTCCTGCTAACCAACTCTGCAGGTGTCTGAGAAAAGAAAAGCGATTAGCGGGATGGTTTTAAATGGTCATGTGTGGACATAAGCCTGCATCCAATTACAACACTGGGATTGTGATTCCTCCCAATGTTTTAATGACACAGTCGTCTCTCTGTCTCGCTGTCTGATGGGTTTAGCAGCTCCAGGTTTGTTTACGTCACAACAATGCTTATTACTTGTAGCCTACATACAGCCTACTGGTCATTTTTACATGACGGCAGATGCCTCAACCCAAAAATATCCATCTGATGAAGAGATGTTACATGGATGGACATTTAGTTTTATACGCTAACTCACTCCTTCAATTTGCCAACTGGAAAAAAATGTAACAAAATTCCAGACATTCCCAGTTTGACAGTCTTTCATGTGACACCATGGACTGTACATAGCAACAGGTGACCAAAGCATCTCAGTCGCCTCCTGGTGGCTGGCTCCGGTAAAGGCCTCCTCCATTATTCTGGGTAGGACTTGGGCTAAAGTAAAAAAATGATTCTACACATAAGCTTTTTGCAAAGATGGTTATAATCACGGTGGTGTTTGTTCAAGGGTTCATTTTTCTGATCAGTTCTGCTTTGATGAACTATTTGGCGCATGAAAACAGGATGAAACGTCGTGATCGACAACTGAGCCGCAGGAACTCAGTACCATGGATTTTCTTCCTGTTTGCTACGGCGCAAACTCTGGTTCCCAGTGACATCACCAGTGGAAGATAGCAGCACTTGTATCCCGGATATGTTGTGTATGGAGGAAGCGACGATGCATCGTTTCTTTCCTGTGTGAGACAGATGGTTTATATTTCACCTGTAGCTACTTCTTCAGATACTGTTAGCTAAATATGTGAACGTTTGCTTAAATGAGTATTTTTATTAGATAAGTTCCTCATTTCACACGTAAGAACAAAGTTACTGTACAAGAAAAAGTGGTGCTATATGCCAGTTACAAAGGATCCCAATGGTACAGCAAGTTTTCAGGTTAAATTAAAGTAAGTTCTAACCAGGCCAAACCCTGTTTGGCTTCCCAGATCAGATGAGACAATATTTGGAGGAAAGGGAAGAGCTGTTTTTTTCCCAGATCCACCCTGCGTCCTTCTTCTCGCTGTCTCTCTCTGTGGCTTCTGCCACAGTTTATTTCCTCTCCTTTCTCACTTCCATTTGTCTGGTCTTTGTCTTGTTTGTCTCATCCGATCGGTGCCTGGTTTAGTCTCGTCCTCTACTTGTACGCTGAGAGTCAAATCTGTACGTTGGTCACCTACAGACCACACGATACATGACATAAAAAAAAAGAGAGAGAAGCTGAATGTGGATCCCTACGTAGCTGTGGACGTTTAAATAGCTATTTTGATACTTTGCTTTTAATCATGTTTCTCTTTACTCGAGAACATATAACTTCATCTCTCAAGTGTATATTCCAGTTACATTATGTTTAAACTTCAATGTGCTCAACTTTTTTGATCTGCTCATGTTATGCACGACCTCATCATAACAGTAACTGTAACCAAGACTTATTCATACACTCCCCCTCATTTGCTTCTCTTATGGTTCATAAAGAGTCAAGTGTCCACCCAGTGATAACACCCTCACACCCTCACACCCTCACGTGTGAGGAGCCAGAAAAACATCAAGATAAACTTTTTCAGAACTGTCAAGATTTCAATCAGCGAGGATCCGTTCAAAGAAATTCAACATGAAATAAGCGCTCACTCCTCCTAGAAGCACAATTACCATAATCCAATGACAATTACCGTTTGGGGAATATTTGAGTATTAGTGTTTGGAAACCTTGTGCCACGATGTTACAGTATTATGAGTCACTTATATCTGAGGTGAAACACCATGTTATCAAAAAGAAAACAACTCCTTCGCTTAGAATGCAATTCTTTAGTTTTTTTTTTTTTCCTTCACTGAATGATGTCTTGTTTTGGCTGCAGAGTGGTGCATCTTCACGCACAGAGCAGCTTCGGTCTCCTGCTGGGCGGCAAGTCACGTGGCACGTCGCCTCTGACGTCACGGCGCACGGAGCAGCGTCAGATGAATTTGACGCGGAATAAATCGACCACCTGAACGCTGAAATCCGGACAAACCTCGCGAGCCGCGGCGTCTCCGTCCGGAGCTCAGGTTGGTTACTTCTCACTCCAAAAACATTTATGTGCGTTTTTTTCTTTTTTAGCTGCGTTAAAGCAAAATGTCACCTTAATTCACTTCCGTCAACTTGGAGTTCCAGCCGGAGTCCACGTTGACAACTTGTTTACAATGGTGACCATTCACGGCTCAGCGGTGAGCGACTGGGTGACTTTAGCAACACATCAGGAGCTGCTGCGGATAATATCACATACTAATGTAGGACCTATCGATATCA
>KV751331.1:986839-1013336 GCA_001698575.1 Mola mola | reverse complement strand
CCTTGTTGTATTTTTTTAATAAAAGGCTTAAAGAGCGTAGGAGTACTGAAACTCTGTCAGAGCCGGGCCGAATGTCACCGGGCAGGAAGTGACGGGTTCTGAAACAAACGGACAGCAAAATTAAAACAGGTAACATAAACATGGCCGAACAAGCAACACGTAACCTGAGAAACCTAACGAAGCGAAATGTAACCTGTTCACACCAGTTGGCTTCCTCGGCGCAGACCAGATGCAAATTGGATTCGCTGGTTGGGTTCACAAATCTAAAACGGACTGAACAAATTGTACGCAAAAGTCACGTACTTGGAATTCCATTCAATAAGTGGTCTGATGGATACATGGGTAAAAAAAATGAAAATTCCACGGTAGCTGATGAAAAAGTGTACTGATTCATTTAATAATTGTTGCCTTTTGAGAAAGAGCCTAGCTTATTTTTTCCATGTTTTCCATTTTATTTTTCCATCTTGGGTTCAAAATATTGTTGAGGTCCTCGTACCAAATAAATTTGTCTTTACTATCTGAAGAGCTGCCTCTTTTCTGCAGTCTGTTGCATTTTTTTTTTTAATTTATTGCTGATGCAGCTTCTTAACTTTAATGCGACGCTGCTCACCACTTCAGTTAAATCCATTCTGCTTCATTCGTTCCCTGAAGATTTTGTGGACTTTTTCCACCAGTTGAGAAATGTTCTCTCTGCCCATATTTCAAGAAGGCAATAGAGTTCTTCGTAGCTCCACGTTTCTCCCCTGCCTCATTTTGTTAGCCACAACTTACTACCTTCTCCTTCAGCTACCCGAACAGGAAATGATGCGTATAGAATACGCTTCCAGTTATTGGGGTGGATGGCGTTCACACCAGTGATGATCCACTCCAGGGTCCAGCTGCAAGTGGGGTGAGACAACCTCTTTCAAGCGGACCAGGTGTTGACGGACTGATGTTGGTGGAATGTGTGGTGTCAGTGGGGCTCAGGAGGATGAAGCTGTGTTATATCCTGATAGGCCCAGCAGATGAGGAGAAAACTCAGCAACTTTGCGTCTGGGCTCAGAGCGCTCGGCCATGATTTCCTTTTCACGTCAAATTCCCGGAGACGCACACGTCCTTGAGGAATTTGGCGGATTTCAGCTGATCACCTTCTCACTGGAGCAAATGATATGCTGCCGTCCATCCTTGTCCTTGGCAGTGGCAGCAGCTTACCAGATGGAGGAGGAGGAGGAGGCATCTCATTACCATTAAAAACTGAAATGTAAAATGACACATAATGATAGATGATGATGGAACATTTACTGCCCGACCCAGACCCTGTCTGTCAAAATGATGAACAAGAACCTGTAAAGTGACCTGGTCTCACATGTGCAGATCTCCGGCTCAGTGTGCCTCAAGTGAATTTTCAGGACAAAAGAAGACTTAGAAGGATTTCAAACCTATTCAAGTTCTCACATTTTGATAGTAAACTGACAAATTTCACTTTGAAAGATAAAAAGATAAACTGCTACGTGTTTTAAAGACTAGAATACATTGCTATTCCATTTGCTTGTGAAGATAAAACTTGCTTTATTTAATTTCCTAAGTTCTTTGCCACAATTGGAAGTGTTTGGGTTTTTTTTTTATAGCTGTTCATAAATCAAACTGAAATTTTCACCAAATGATTTCATTCTCAACCAATATTGCAAACCTTTAATCTCGTTTGGAAAACTCTATCTACCGAGGGTCAACCAGAGGACACACTTTTAAGCCTCCTTCTGTCATTGGCAGGGGATTTTGTGCAGAAAATATTCCAGCTATCCAAAATCTTTGAAAAACCTTTAGTGTGAAAGGTGCATGCTTGTGGCTTTACTCTGCTCCTGATGTCCCTTCTCCTATCGTATTATCGCTGCCAAAGAGGAGGAACAGCCAGACAGCTGTAAGAATGTCAAAATCACAAACTGAACTGGCTGGATGTGTTAGCAAGCGGCATCGCTAACTTCATTACATCTATTTGTCTGCCTGCGTGCCCTTTTGTAGCATCAAGTTTGTATTTGCAATTTATATATATCTACATACACACACACTCACTGTTACTGACACAGCTCTGTGTCATCCCACTGAGGCCAAAATCTCAGCAAAATGCTGCTTCTTACACTGATATCATTTTGAGCCAGAGTCTTCAGAGTAGTTCCCACCCTCTCACCCGCCCAAATAGGGCTCCGCAGCCAGCCACCAGGGGGCAATCTAGATGTTTTGGCTTGGTAGAAGCATTAAATGACCAATATTTGACATCAACTGGTTGTAGAATGAGGGGGAAATGCAGAGATGAGACTTTCCAGATCGAAACTACAACTCAAACAAAAACTGTTATCCTATTGGCAATTTTAATGAATGACTTAACTGCATGAAACAATGAAAACAGGATCAAAACATTTTACTTCTAATCTTTCGATCAGTCACGAGTCAGTGTTTTGATCAGCAGCTGTACTAAACGTCTGCACTAAATCAGCACTAAAACCTAATAATCCAGGTTTACCTCACACCACAAGTAAACACAATTAGCATTGTAATCAAATCCAAAAATAATTTCTTAGTGGTTATGAATTTTTAATCATGTATGTGTATAAAGATGTATATGTTCAGTCCCAGTCGAATGATGAGAAACATACTGTATATGAATATTAAAGTGTGCTCTGCCATCCATGATAGCCTGCGTGTGCAGAATGTGTCTCCATGAGTGTATGAGTTTGAAATAGAAAGTATATGAGTGTATGTTTGCTGCCTGCGCTGAGCCCCGTGACTCATTGTGAGTGTAGTTTTCCATTTTTCAGTTCCTTGTGCTGCTGCACTGTCGCATCCCTGCTGGCCTGCAGATTATAGCTGCAGCGAAAACAGGAAGACCACCAACAGAATTCATTTCTCAGAGCTGTTGGACGAGGTTGTGTCATTGGAAAGGTTTTGTCAATAAAATTTCTTTGGTCTTCGGTATTTGCTCAAGCATATTACCTATGATTTGCAAAAAGTACTCAAATGCAATCCAAGTTGAAATATCCCCGCAGGCTTAGATGACAACAGCCCTGCTAAAAATGGAAGGTGTACCGTTCCAATCACATGTGTTTAAACAAAAAAAAAAAAAGGGTTAACTACACTGTATGTCTTGCCGAATACTGGGAACTGAAATACTGAGTAATGGTCCTGCTAAATACTGAGCACTAGTAACTAACAACTACCACATACCTAGCACTGCTACTGCAGGTATGCACAGCTGGGAACTCTCAAAGACTGAGACCCGATGTTGCCAAATAGTGAGACCTGCCAAATACTGAGACCTGTTGCTGCTACTCAATACTGAACATTATCACATGCTGAGTGGTGTTCTTGCCAAATAGTGAGACTTGTTCCTGCTGCTTAATATTGAAAACATCCTGAGTACTGTTGCCACCAAATATTGGGCGTTGTCAACCACTGAAACCTGATGCTGCCAAATATTGCAACTTGACAAATAGTAAGTACTGCTGTTCCCAAATTATGAATCCTGTTGTTGCCAAGTATTGGGGCCTGCCAAATACTGACTACTGTTTGTTGCTGATCAGAACACTTTCTAATTGAAGCTGTGTTTGCATCTGGGTGGGTGTTCCACTGCTAAACATGTAATTGCAAAAGTCCGGACGGAGACTTTTTGTTGTCCTTCATCACAAACCCCATCATTTCCAGTCAGCGTACTAGTGTTAAAGAAAAACAGCCCCAATTTTGTTTTTCAAGCAAATGCCTCTGTGGCTTCTCTTACATAAAAATGTCATATTATTACAATCAAGCCATCAAAATGACAATAAAACTATGGGTTCTGCGCCATATAGCAACAAACAGAGTTTCTTTTCATCAGCTTGGATAGTGATGTGAGAAATTGCCATAATTAATTTGTTCTGGAAGTACAAAGAGAATCACACTTCATACCGACAATACAGCGATAATGGGTCATCCTCTTTCTCTTACTCTTCTTCATCACTGTCGAGTATGACAGGGCTAGAACACACTGAACTTCAATTAGAAATTTTCAGGCACAAAATGAGTAAAAATGTTCTCACCACGGGCTTCCAAAAAGTAAACAAAAAAAATGACTCTCTTTTCAAATTTGACTGCTTCTCTTATTTAAAAAAATAATGTATTTTCCACATTCAATCAGCATTAGTAAAATCAAGCACTCAAAATGACATTAAAACTAATTGATTCTGAGCCATAAAGGGCCAAAATTAGGTTTCTTTTCATCAGCACAGCAAGTAATGTGAGAAATTGCATTGCAAAATAATTAATTTGTTCTGGAACTGATAGTAACACAGAGAAAACAGATCGTCTTTCCTCCCATCACTATCGAGCGTCTTTGCTGCAACGAGGCCCCTTCGTGTGTTTTTGGGTCTATCTTTCTGAACTGATGAACAGCTTCATCCTCCCGAATGCCTGCGAGTTGTCAGTGTTTCACTGAAGCGGAGAGGAAGGGCGAGCTCGGACTCCCTCAGCACTGGCCCTTTAATCACCCCGTTAACCGCTGATACAAACAAAAGTCAAGAGCTGGGATTATCAACATGTCTTTAGTCTTTAATTAGCCTTTATCTGAACTGTCACATAGCAACAGAAAAAAGTCATACACATTTCAGCTCCCCGAAAGAGAAGCTTTTAAGTTTCTTTTAATACATGAAAATACGCTTATTGTTCTGTCAAAATAAATATGGTAGAGCTTTTATAAAAGTTTTTTTTTTGTCTCCTTTGGACAGTTTATGGGATTTTTCTTTAAATATACACATTCATGCTGTAAGCTGCAAACATAAATGAATAAATTAAAAAAAAAAAAAAAAAGGGGTGGAGGGGAGCAGAAATGACACAGAATACAACTCAGCAAGTTTTGCAAAAGGCAGCCATTGTCAAAATCCGGCTTTTTGCACGTTTCTGTAATTCTTTTTTTTTTTTTTGTTTTGGAAAATATTCCTGCAGATACACGCGATGCAGCCTCTCCTGCAACCTGAAATTTAAACAGAATTCTTTTTCTGTTGCAAAAACAACAACAACAACAACAACAACAAAAGTGTTGCACAGCAAGACTTCGGCAGTGGCTTCCTCTGAGAAGACGTTTCCATTTGACATTTAAGAAGGCAGGCAAGATGTTTAAAAATAGGTGACATTTTCATTTCGCAAATTAACTAGAAAAGGCAAAGAGGCTGTTGAGAACTTGAGTACAGATTTTACCTGTGAGGTCACGAGACATAAAGACTCCAGCATTTAAAAAGAAACACAGATCATATCTGTGCAAAACTGTATGAAACCAGAGAGTTGGTGATCATGGGTAATCTCTTGCTTGGTTAAGGTTTCTACATTTGAAGGAATGTTGTCCTTGTCTTTTGTTTGGTAGTAATGAATTTGACACAGAGTGCATGATGGGATATTTAGGAGGCAAGAGGCTTTTAAAGGCTACACAAACTGCTTAAGGTCAGAGGAGAAGGGCGATGAGTTATGGAAATCAAACACGTTAATTATGCTCTCCTGGTTTATCTAACAATCCAGCCCTCCCCGCTCACAATGTCACCTTCACGCTGATGCAACTCAGAGTTGAGAACATTTTCTGGACACTAAATTTAGTTTTTTTTCTTTCTTGTGTTAATCCAAACATTTTGGTTTTGTATCAGATACTCTTTTCAAATTCATTTTGTTATTTTAATTAGCTGCAGTGTGATAAAAATAAACATCAGATAAAACAAACTCAAGACTCATCAACTTTGAATTCAAGTTATTAGATGGTCCAAAATATTACTTTAAACTTTAATTCCAGTTTTAAAATGACAAATCTTCAGTTTATGTCAAGAGAACTTGGAGGAATATTTCATTTATAACATAACTGAATGTTGGTACAGATGCTTGGCTGCTTACACTTCCAATTTTGGTCTTAAAACAGTGAAACATATAAGGAGGAACATGCTTATATAGTGCTCAGCCTTCCTTTTCAATGTTGACTTTAGTTTGTAGAAATAGAACATCAACTCCCGAAGCAGCGTCGCATTTTGGTCTTTGTAACCTTCTGTGTTTTAACACATTTTTATGGCATTAAAACTAGAATTTAAAAACCAAGTAAACATTTTTCTGTGTGTCTCTAAGGAGCAGAATTCAGCTGCCTGTCAGCACTGTAGAGCTCGCTCCGGTTTTTATGCAGTGTTCTAAATCCCCCTGATGATCACGAGTCCAAAACTCATTTTTTCTGCAGGTATTTCTTTCTGTCTGAAATGACTCTGTGACCCTTGGGTACGCCTCCAAAAATGACCTTTCCTAAACTTCATGGCTCATTCAATTTCATGACCGAGGCAAAGTTTCACTTCCCTAATTCTTCACACACACACACACACACACTAACATCCAGTAATTGGAGGTGGGCGACTATTGAACTGAAGTAGGGAAAAATAGGCGGAAAAAGAAATTCATGACACTCAAGCCACAAAGTCTGTCTCCTCTTATACTGATGGAAAATCTGACAGATGTTTGTTTGAAAAGAAAATTGTGGGTTTGAAGATGCTGAAAACAGGAACGTAATTGGCTATACAAACAAAGGCTGAATTTGCATCCTCTCGAGACTGAAAATGTCTCCGGTGGAAGTGCGTATTAACTAGTTTATATGCTGCAGTCTTTCTTCTGACTTTTGAGGTTTCTCTCTGCGGCGATGGGGTCACGTTAACTTTTCACAATATTGCACCAATATGATGTAGTCACGCTACTGGGAAGGGTTGACATATTTGTTGTTTATATGTCCTAATTGGAAAAATTCAGAGGGCTGTTTTAATTGACGTCCACCTCCGAGTGAACTCTTAGGTTTTCGTTGGACATAACTCAAAATATGGAGAATTTTTTTCTATATGATGGTCATTATGAAAGTGAGTTGACGTGACCCGAACCGCCTGAAGGTCTGACCAAACCAGCGAGCCCCCGTCGGCTGAAGTGTATCTGGAGTAACGTGAGGGATGATATCCTTAATGAAGTTTCAGTCGAATTTGGCTGTGTCCTCTTACACCGTGACCTGTTAAACCGGGTCAATGGGCTTGTCTGCGCCAGGATCTGTAATTGCCTCATCTGCCCAGTGAATCCAGTCAAGAGCTTGTTGGCTTTCCTCTGTGCCGGCGCATCAGCACACAGCAACACTTTCGTCTGATGAACTGATTCGAGAGGGCTGTGTTGATCCCAGGGCTTTTAAGAAGGCTCACTTCTGTTTCTGTGCCTGCTCTAGTTCAGGAAACATGTTATTTGTCCACATTTTATAGCTGTATCATCAGTATGTTTCATGTTTACCATTTAACTAGTTGGTGAAAGTTTATGTCAGCTGACACTAAGAGCCCACTTATGACAATGGAAAACCAATGATCAAACATTACTTTGAAGAAGAACCTCATGACTAAAGCTTTTACAACCATCAATGGAGCTTATTAAGGGCTGTCATCTGTAAGTTTTGATATTTCAAGTGAAACATGACTGAAAATAAATGAAAACATGTTGTTAATGACTGAAGACACAGTCTATTTTTTTCAATCATCTGTCATGAAGAGCACTGGCTAAGCATTTGTTTCTGACACAAAGCCAACTCGGTAGCCTCAAGTTGATCTGGTAGGCCGAGCACATCTGGGACCCAAACTGTATCACTGTATTTTGACAAAGGATCAAAACAGTAAACCAAAAGGAAATAAACGGACGTACGGCGTCAAGCTGGTCCTCAAAAAGCTCCGCAGTAAACTGACGGAACAACCTAACTCATCACGTAGCTCGTCCAGTGGTGCTGACACTCTGCTAACCCCTCCGGCATCAGGTTTGTATGTGCAGAAGATCAAGTTATGTTTTGAAGGTGAAGCTATGTGTTATTAGTTTTGAGCTACTAATGTAGTGACACCAAAAGTACTTATGTTATGTTTTTGTTTTGGAGCTTCTCTCGGAGCCTCACAGTTTAAAGTGTAAGCCGGCCAACTAAGTTGTTGCAGTTGACGTGTCGGAAATGAGAGCAGGCTGGAAAGACAAAAAGCCTTGATGAAGATCAAGTTATGGCCAATGGTTAGCAATCGTGAGCAACATTCTAAAAAGTATGAACGCCTGAGAAAATTATCAGACTATATTCAACATCGTTTTAGGACCAGTACGTGAATGTTTTTACGTGTTCATGTTTTTTTTATGAAAGTGGCAGAGGACACAGTTTTCAGGGGATGGATGGGAAATGAACTACAGCTGTATTAAGGGTTCAGGTAAACATTTCTCGTTTTCAGCAAATGAAAACAGTGAAGGTACATTCTTTAATGTCGCCTCCAAAGATGAGACAGAGTGAATAAATACTGTTTGAGGATGGAGCTTGGAATGATGGGAAAAGGGTGTTTCATCCATACTAACGTCACAGATTAGGATATGTACATGTTTCTCTCACTTTAACCGAGCACATATTGCTCCAACGCGATTGGACTGTCTGTTGAGGGCGACGCCATGTCCCACTCGCACACAATGTGTGTGAGCATCTGCAACAAAATGTGATTTGATTGTTTTACCGGCGACGCGCCATAATGTGGCACACCATTTTGCTGAACTTTCGGATGCCCTGTTTCAATTCAATCCTGTAGCTCGTGTCGAAAGGGCTGCAGGGATAGAAATCTGTTCATTTACACGGTTAAACTGAGGAGTTATCTTTCGATTGCATCTCATTTTACTGCAAAAACCTAAATTAAGTGGCAGCTGGCTGGAGGGAGGTCACCCAGGAGATAATTGCTTATAATAACCTACTTGCTGTGGCTGTATTGTATGTCAAGTACAATAAATCCATGCATTCATCCAGTTATCATCTTCAGCTTATCCAGGATCAGGGCATCCCAAGGTATCCCCTGAGCGTTTTCAGGCCAGATGGGACATATAGTCCCTCCTGCTAGTTCTGGGTCCACCACAGGTCTCTTCTCAGTTGGACGTGTCACGAAGGCCTGGCAGCTTCGGCTGCTGTTGCTGCCAACCATAGAGGTAAATCAACGGCTTTGTTTTTGGGCTCAGCTCCCTCGTCATCATGTTGAACTGGTTTAAACCTCTACATTAAACTCGACACCGTGCTAAACCAAGACCCAGCGACACTTGAAAACAATAAAGAAGCATCAAAATATCACAATATCCTAAAATATGTCATTTCTGTTTGAAGATTTAATGTGTGCCGTTGTTTATTGTTGAGACTCATTCCCAGATCGTCACATACTGACACTTCGTGTTAGTTAATGGCCTGACCTCCTACTGCAGAGCATCAGTATTTGAAAACACAGGAATAAGACTCAACATCTTACAAATTGCCTGACTTGAGTGGCTGCATCTCCAGTCTGGTCTTTAGTGCCCACCAGCACTACACTGTATATTTAATGGACTGGACAGCAAGCATCTAATGTGACGCACCGATGCACCGAAGACACAGTTCAAGTCAGCAGCACCTATAATAATGCACTTTAGCAGTTTGGGTTAAGGATTTAGTAGCTCTAAACCACTTTTTCCTTAGTGAGCTTAGTGAGGTTTAGGCAAAGCTGTTGATACGAAACATGATGTTTAACATGCAACGTACAGTCAAATAATTACAGTTCTCAATTCTGCCTCTTTTCTAGAGTAACACTTGCTTTAAAAGCTCATTTTTGCCAACTTATGCTCCTTTTACAAGGAACGACCTTCTAATATCTGTCATCAGTCTTCCTGGTTTTGTAATGGAAAACAACAGGGAGCATCATAGAATAATCATAAATAGGTCCTCTGTAATATCAAATAGCTTTGGCAACATAACTGACGTCCATGACTCCCAGTTATTAATCACATCTGAAATTTTCCTACATATTCCACTGAAGCTGCCAGTTGTCCACGAGACAAGCTTCACAGAGCGGCCTGCTGATGGGATCACAGTCGCATCCTGACTCTGATTCAGTTCAGGCTCCATGGGCCTGCAGGCGGGACAACCAGCATTGAAGAAACAGCGTCAGAGAACTAGTTTTGCTCCAGTCCAATACACCCCTGCCAGCTTCAGAGACCACAGGAGTTTTGTCTGAGCTTTAAAGCCAGCTGCACCGCTTGCAAATTCACATTACTCGCATGGATTCCTAAAGTCCCATCAGGGCTCTGGTCTGTGGCGCTCGGGCGCACCTGCGCTGGATTTCAGCTCCCGTCACGTGGAAGCTGTGACGCATTTCCATCCACTTTGTGGCGATCCCGGCCCGGGGCTTGGGAGATGTGACTGAGGAGTCATTGCTGGTCACAAGCAGGACTCATAGGACGCCGTGTTGTTGTGCAGAGACTCCTGGTCCATGTGGTTCCCATTGTGAAGGACAGAATATCTGAGAGAAGATGGAGGGAGAGGAAAATAATTACTTCAGGCATTTATCATTGAAAATAGAACACCTTGGAAGTTTTCTCTTAATCAATATAATCTGAAGTTGTCAACTTTGGGGTCTGGGAACTTTTGCTGCCCCAAAATTAAGCATTTTTTTTCCATATTATTCAACAGCAAAAATGCAAGAAAACAAGCAAATTTCTAAAGACAAAATGAAGCTAACTCATTTTGTTGCAATATCAACAAAAACAAAGAGCTGGCGGCTACTACAATTATTCACACGTGGGTTTTGCTGAAAATTCTGAAACATGAAAAGTTGTGTAAACTTTGTCATATTCAGTATCTGGACTTGTATTTATATACCTTTATATACCTTTTACGTCTTCTTGATTTCTCAAGGGGCTTTACAATTTGTGTCACATTTACCCATTTTCCCATATTGGAATGTCTTCTGGGGAGATTAGGGACACACAGACTGGCGGGTCGGGATTGAACCAAAGATCCTCTGATCAGTTCACCTACTGAGCAATGTTTTCTTGAGTTATGACTAAAAAAAATAATTGCGTTAATTGGTCACAGTGACATTGATTCAAAATTCTGGCCATCAAAATGTAATAAGTTTATCTTTTAGCCAAAGTGAAAGTTTTTGCCAAATTTGAAGAAAACAGGATGGATACATGAATAACCTGAGAACATAATGCCTGTTAGTTCCAGACCCAATTACATGATTACATGATTACATGACTTACGCACTTACCTCCATCAGTAAATTAAGAAATTGAGCAGACGCCTTTGTATTTGTAAGACGAATGTTTGCTACAGTTCGCTGAATGGTCCTGTCCTTGACGCTGCAGCCAATCCTCCCTTGATTATTATACAATAAGAACTGGATAAAGCTCTCATGTCCTTTAAACAAATTACTAAGTCTTTCGTCTTACCCTGAGGGGGCTGAAATGTCTGCAAACACCTCTGAATTCCACTTAAAGCCTCTTGAAAGGAAATGTCAACCCTAAGGGCTGTAATAGATCATGTCTCACCAGAAATACATGATGACAAAAGCGACCAAGACAAGGTTACAACAGCAGGGACACAATGTCCTGAGCATTTTCCGCCTGTCTTTCCAAGAGCTGCAAGTTGATGCAGTTTCTAAAATCTGGAAGGGTCTCAATTAATGCAGTAAAGAAGCAACAGCAATTAGGCAGAAAAGTAGAACTTATCTAAGAGCTTCTTCAAGTTTTCAAAAGACATTCTTCCAAATTGTATAATCTGGGGCAGACATTATTTTAGCTGCAATAGTGTACTTCTTTCTTCTAGTTAATATCAGATGCGGTTCTCTCCTGTACTCTATTCACTGGCAAACAGTTCAGACTTTCCCAAAAGGATAATTCAATTAGTTAATGTCTCGTAACATTTCTCTATTGGTATGCCAGTCAATTCCCAACAGTGTCCGACCCCTGATTCCTGGAACAGCTATCACAGAGTCTGGGACGCAGAAGGGAACGTGTGAAGTTGGCTTTCTTACAAAATGTCAGTAACGCTGGAAGGACTGATCATAAAACCAGACCAGATGCTAAGATGCATATGTTCAGTGGCTGGAGTCATGCTTACCGGGCCTCAGGCACCATTTAATGGCGCGTTCAGAATCTTGCTCAAGCTCACAATAAGGACAAGTGGAAGATGTTTTTAAGACCATTTCATGCCATGTTGTGAAACTTCATGCACATATTTATGTGTTGATTAAGTGATTATAAAAATGTTGTCATACGGCCAAATCTCATCAGACATTGAAGATAGATCCCTCACATCTCATTCAGTAAAACCATATCACAAGATCTGAACAGATGGTGTTAGAGTGAGATACTAGGTTACAAATCAAAGCACAAATAGGGGTTCAGGTCGCGGTCAAACACACCTGAGAAACTGCAGTTCATATGTCATTTGAAACTAATTTTTACCAGTCTTTTCCTAAACCTAACCAAGTTTTGTGCCTAAACTTAACCAAACAAATGGCTGACTTCATTTTTCCCTGCTATTTTAGCCGAGTCAATAATTGAAACCACTTGATCTGGAAAATGAAATGTGTCAAGAAGAAGAAAACATAGCTGCCTGGCGGCCGTAGCTGAGACTAGATTTTCCTGTGATCGAAGGATCGGTAGTTTTGTTATTCTCAACCCCTTCGGCAAGACACTAAAGCCCAAATCCCTCCTGATGGAGTCAGAAAACTTGGTGTATATACATGCAAGTCCACTTACCACGGCTGACTGCCGACCTGTTAAAGTTGGTGTTAAAATCATAAGCATTTAATTTGTATATTCATATTTAACGTTAACAAGATTTGTTTTCTGAAGGTAAAACAATCAAGGAGGCAATTTTAAATTTCGGAATACAACATGTACTGTACTCTTCTCTGCTGTGAGACATTAACCCGATGTCCATGATGATAATCAGCTCGGTTTCCCGCCATACATTACATTCATTTGTTGAAGTAAGCACTTCTAATAAGACAAAAGAAGCATTTAGCAGCACAAAAGCTGGCTGATGCTGCATGGGGAACATTTAACTGTAATTGCTTCATGCCAACAGTCTTACACCATCCCATTAACATGTGACAACAACAGCCAAAGCGCCTCTTTTCAAGAGCGTAAGACACATTTGTTAAACTGAAAGAGAAACCCACTTGGCCGCTTTAATGGGTCACATTTGTGGGCAGTCTGTAGGCTTCACTGCATTTGAATGAACAGAACAAGTGTACAGACGAATGTCCAAACGTATGCATGTGTGTATGACTACAGCACATTTTGTTCAGATGTAGCTGTGTGTGTTTGTGTGTGTGTGTGTGCACCTGAGGTCTCTCAGCGGGGTAAAACCATTACGAGCTGTTTACACAAACACCCAGACCAAAGACACTTCCTGCTCCTAAACTGACCGTGAAATTTGCCTCCCCGACAGCCTAAAACAGTTAAGGCTCTTCAAAAGGAAACGGGCCGCGGATCCTCGTCAGAGCGGAACCCCAGATTGCTGCCACATTGCAGCGTTAAACCCTCAGCTGGTCTCACTGTGGTTCTGCCAGTGTGATAGTGTCACTTCTTAAAATGCTCTTTGTTTCTGACATGTAAGCAGTGAGTTATGACCTCTGTAGCTGCGTTGATCCTCGGTTTACGAAAAACTACAATTTGGCTGTGAAAATAAGCACTCTTAAATGTAGAAGAGCCTCAACAAGTCATTCATACTGCCGTCAGGCTTGTTTGTGTCTGTGAATTTGGGATTTTCAGGTCTGCTGAAGGGTTCAATATTGTTTTACTGGCCATTTCTGTCACGGAGCTCAAAACAAGACTTTTACTGCTTGATGAAAATGTAATTTTGGACATTTTGACTGGACAGCAGCGAAATTTGTTGAGCTTGTATGGTATCGCCGGTTGTTCAGCGTGATCAATTATTATTTATCCCCCCTACTATTGTCATTAAACTGCTATTCGACTGCTAATTATGCAATTAATATCAATATCAAAATAATCAAGCTAAGTTCCTATTACCTGTGTGTGTTACAATAAACATAAAATTATGTAACTACATTCATTATATTCATAATTGTGTAACTCGATTTATTATACGTATATCTAATAATGATTATATTCAAAATAAACCAGATGTGAGTGTAAAACTCTCTTTCTTTACAGTGGAAATCAGAGAGAGTATGACTGATGTTCTGCGCATATGTTGACTTATAGAAATATGTAACATAATGAGCAGAAAATTGTAAACTGTGTTTTTCTGCAGCATCTCAAAGCTTTGGATGAAATGAAAAAATGGAGCAGGCCATGTGGCTGCATCCATTCTGTGTTTATTCCCGGTTTTGTTTGTACACAAGTGAGGCACCAGGCCAACTGGCAGAGCTGGAGACAGGATGGAGATCTGTTTAATGAGGCCAGAGGAGAGAGAGAGAAAGCCCGGATAACAAGCAGACTAAACATGGCTACATGTTTTGGGCAGCAATGTGGCGAGAAGTCATCATGATGAAGAGCCCTCTAGCAACAATCCGAATGTGCTGTAGCCAAACGGCTGAAAGAAACGTTTCTCAATGGAGTTCATTACACCCTGAATCCAAATGACATTGAAATATGGATTGTAGCACCTGGAATCGAGCTGGAAGAATACTAACATTGCAACTAACAGCTGAGGATTCAATGTTGTTTACCATCTGGGTTTTATTTCCCACAAAACTGAATGCAGCGTTGTTTGGAAGCTAAGGTTGAAATGTTGGACTGTCCCAACAAACAGTACACTAAAGCATGTGTCTGAAGGTGTTTGAGGTGAGAAATTGGCAATTTAGTAACAGAATCCCTAACTAAATTTCAGGGTTCTTCATTTACAAGCAGGACACAAAATGGCGGCCGCGTGTTTCTGAAAGCATTCGAGGTTAGGAATGGCAGGCTAGTAACAGAATCTCTAATAACAATTTGACACATTTTGATAGTGAGCAGTTTGATGCTTCCTTTTCTGACAACTTTGCAGAGCATTTCTTTTAATAACATTAAAAACATTTGGAGGGAAATCTAAAACGTTAGCTCCTGGGTGGTAGAATTGCTTAAGGAAAGAAGCCTAAAAATATTGACCTCTGCAGCGTTTAGTCTAACACGGGTGACAGATCCCGTACAAACAGTGCGAGTTTTCTTGTACTCTCTCGATGCACTTCATGATGATGAAAATTCAGAGATTCATAATTTTAGTAGTAACATATTTTTAGATTTAGATTTAAAGCGCTTTGTGAACACTCCTACCTTATAATTTAGGTTCTCATCGATTGGAATGAGGGAGCAACAACATTTTCCAAGATAACTAATGACTTTTGTCATGTTACACTTGCTGTCTTGGTCACATGACCCACAGTTATGATGAACGCAACACAGGAAAAAAAGACAAAGAGAAAAACAATGTTTTAGTTAAAACCGACTCAGTTACGTTATGCAACAAGATTGATAACATGAGAGCTCCCCAGAAGTGAGGCCAAAGCATGTCTACCACCCTCTGGTTGTGGGCTGCAATATAGGTCATAAACCCCTCCACCTTCAGTATTTAAGGTAGGACAAACTCGAAGTAGTTCTCATTTAAAACACAATTTAGTTAACTCTTATCACGCTGACATATATTCAAGTGACTCATGCTGGAGTGCTATTCAAATGCCATTAATTGAGGCCCGGCTAAACTCATAATATCCGTGTTTAAAAGTCTTCATCAACGGGTGTATCAATGTTCCCTCTGTGCTGATGTCGATACACCTCCATTGTTTTTTGTCTTAATACACTACCATAAACCACAGAACACATCAGCCTACGGGTGGACTGCGTCCTCCAAGCAGACTCCAGAAACGTGTCTACTGCGGAGATATTTGGGCCCCTACAAACTGTTCTACATTTCAGCATGAAAAATGCTACCATGTACCCAAGCAACAATGGAACTGGGATTCTCAGTCACTATCAGTGTTGAGCCTCATTCATGCACAAAAAAGCCTGAATGGAAGCAAATCCCTGCAGCCAGGTTCCACCATCTGGCTGAAAGACTGGCAGAGATGAAGCTGCTATAGTGGCAGATTTGTATCAGGTTTGCAGCCATTTTGTGCAAAAAACCCCCACAAAAAACCCAAAACATTAAATGATGCAAATTTACCAACAAAAACGCAGGAATTTTGTCCACCTAGGGTACAGCACGCATAAAAACAAAACAGGATAGAATGCAGGTGCTGCACTAAAAACACACATTTTCATGCAGCAATTTACAGGTCAACAAACAGTTTTTCCTTGCACTAAAAAAATGAAATATATAGATTTTTTCACCCGTTTGATCTTCCACTTCTCAAGGCTGCTACAGACCCTCACACACGCTGTCTTTTGATGACCACTCTAGCTAGTTCTCTCATCCCGTCTGCACTCCCACTAATCACATACTCAGCTTCTCTCACTGTCCACTTCTCCTGATCAGCCCACTCAGAATCTTTCATGCTTGAACGTACAATAATTGATCAAAACAACTGGGATGCCCCCCTGCCACCACCACCCTCCGATTCTGTCTTTTCTCACTCTGTGTCCGTTTCTGTACACCTACCAGGACAACAAGTGGCCTGTCCCAGCAGCATGCCACCTGAGGCAAAAACCAACAAGCGAGACTCATGACCCAGTGTGATGCTGATGAAAGGAGAGGAGCAGAGGAGGAGAGAGGTAGTCACAACAGGAGGGGGACTCGATGCGCAGTTGGAAGGATAAATGTGAAATGAATACACCGGAATTTAAATATCACACAGCGTAATTTCAGAAAGGAATTATGCAAAAGTCATTCAAAGTTTACGCCCACAAGGAACGTTAAAATGTTGCACAGCAGCAATAAAGAAAAACATGGATGTTGGCAAAGCGGCGCAACTTCCGACGACTTTCCAAAAAGTGAAGAGATATTTATGGTACATGAAAACCTCGATTTTTACACTCCTCTGACCTTGAAGGAAGAACTGTTTGCAACTCAACTTCGAAATGTGTAGAGGTAAGCATCATGAGGCTTCACTGTTAAACGAATTACAGAAGATAAGGACGGAAAGGTCAATTCACCTCAATTACAGTGACAGTGAGCAATGTTTTCTGTCATTAGGGGGTTGGGACGAAAGGAAGCAGAGAGGGCAAACAGAGGAGAAGGAGGCAGGAAATAACTTAATACAAAAGGCAGTAGAAGAAGATTTAGTGTTGCAACCTTTTGAGCTGTGGGAAAAGTTTATTGCGCAAGACAAGTCGTCGCACCCACTGGCACTCCTTTCAATGACGAAATCGAATAAAGGGCGAGAATAAAGTTGTAAAACTCAAGCAGAAGATTCAAAAAGAATAACTGCATTATAGACTCGGGAGTCCAAAAATTAAATAGTTTGACAGCTAAAAGCCAACGTGACTTTGCTAACTCCAGGTCTGCTGAGGGAATCTTTAAACTCGGCCTTTCATGGGATTCCTTTTCGCTGGTGAGTTTTGCTCCCCTCCTGCCTGATGAGGCTGGTCTTAAGACATGTCAGAAAGCTGGCAGGCTAAAGGAAAATCAGAGCGAGCTGAGAGTTTCTGGCCGGCCAGAGAACAAGAAACCAAACGTCGAATTAATGCAGCAGTGCGTTTTTTCCCCGAGTGACAGAACACCCGGATGAACGTCCGATATGTTCAGAAGAATGGGGTTGGGCAGTGAAGAAGTGACTTGTGATAAGTGGAAAATTATCAGAACTGTAAGTAAGCAGGCTTGTCAGCAAAAGGTAATGCCACCAAAATAATGAGAAGAGAGAGCTAATGACCTACTAAAAAAACATGTCAATTTGTGAAACGGTTTGCTAACGATACCACAGAGACTTACAGCCCCACAGCCGGTTTTAACTAACTGACTTAAATTTCTTGACTTTACTTCAGTGTATGTGGGTAATTGGACAAAACAGCATTTGACATCCTTTGAATGATATTCTGCAGACGGTATCATGATGGATGATTAAGCCTGTTATTGCATTCTTTCCCTGCCTTTTCTGCCCCCTGTTAACAGGTTTTAAGGCTGTGGGGCTCAATTAAACTTGGTCAATCTCTGAGAAAAACAGTTCAATTGGAAATAAAACTTTTACTAATTACTGAGAAGCTACAAAGTCAACATGACTGAATCAAAGGAATGGAATGTTTTTAATGGGGACTGTTGATACACTTCTGTTCAGAAGCACACATAAATAGCTCATCTTTTCTTCCTGATTTCTTTACCCATTAACAATCCTTTTATGTTCATTAAAAACAGCTAAATACATAACATATAAAATAGATAACAGCTGTATTTTCCAAGGACCCCCCAGAATCCATTGTAATAGATTATCATTCATGTGCATCCAGTATATTCCAAAAACTACAGTGAAATAGTGACTATCAGTTTTTTTTTTAGAAAAGGTGAATTGTTAAATTCTAAGCAGCCGGAACGATGGCCACTTTGATTTGATAAATGTGCTGACTAAAACCACCAATATTTGATAAAACAAAAAAGAATAATAATGTCAATATTTTACAAATTGTAATTACAAATTACAAAGCCTAACCCTGGTACTTTACTGTATAAACCTATCAAATCATACTAAATATTAATAAATGAAAATTATTGTTTAATGGTTTTAACATGGTTTTGTCCTTCACATGTACAGTAGATATCAAGTCATTGCCCAAAGCTTTGCTACAGTATAAGGGGAATATAATAAGTAAATAAATACCAATTCAATGATTGTGAGCCCCTGAAGAGACCATAAAATGCAGGTTTATGGTGTCATTCTATCACACCATTGGTAAATATATAGAATCATAATAACAAAAGATTTTAATATTATACAATAAAGGCCCTGCTGGGTCTTTTTGTGATCACAAACTGGTGCTCTTGAGATTAATTTGTCTCATTCCATCTATTGAAAAAAGACCATAGTAGGTTGAAAATTGTTGGCCATTTTAAATTAAAAAGCATTTTAATTTTGCACAAATCCTGCAGGTTGCCTTGGATTATTTTGAAGAGTATTTTTTTTTTTACTTTATTTTTTATTTTCTTTTTAGATTATTTAGATTATATTTTATTTTATTTTACAAATGCAATACATTCATTTTAAGATGGATTGAGCCCAGACTTAAGGCATTCAAATATGTCTGTGAGCCATTTTGCACCAAAGACAAGAGTCCTGAAACTTGTTTGCATGCTTTAACTTTGCATACAACCTTCATTGTTAAGTATGAGTATATGCTAAAATAGAGGAACATATAACACATAATTTCTGTGCAATTTGTGCAAGTTTTAATTAGATATTTGATGAGACAATATAATTGGTAATATTACATCCACAATTTTAATTTCAACAAATGTTTCTCCGTGCAGTGGCTCAGGTGACAACAGAAAGAACCCTTTGTTCTATGCTGCACTCTGTTGAACTCTCAGACATCTGTGGGTGTACTCCGTTGACCTGCAGCGCCGAGCTGAGCAACACCTCCTGCTCAGTTTGTCTCTGAACATTAGAACAGGGCTTTAGCATGGACACAAGCACTGAGGCATGAGGTTCAATTAACCAGGCAAGCAATCTGGCCTGTGGGGAATTGAACCCCCCCCACACACAAAATGTGTGTGCCTACAGGGTACGTGTGTATATGTATACAGAAAGTGGACACACTCACACACACATTTGTCTGAACAGGAGCTGAATCATTAAGAAAGCAGGATTCTCCCTCCAGAAGACGCTGCACACAAAAATAAAATATCCTTTGTGTGTGTGTGTGAAGCCGGTGTTTTCAGCAATATGATCAGAGTACTACTGGCTCAGCATATCAGTAGTTATTTCTGGATGACTGATGCCTGCAGATAAACACTCCCTCAGCTAATTATTGCGATGAGGAATAATCACCACTGTTCAACCAGTTCTCATCACAGCATATTAAATACCGCTGGTTTCCCTTCCTTGTAGTGTCTCTGCATGATGGGCAAAGCCTCCACATGATTATCATTAAACAAAGTTTTTAGGTCAACCCAGGAGCACACCCGTAGGCAACTGAAGTTGTACTGTGCTACATAATGTAGTGTTCATTAGAATGGGATGTCTTTCAGAAAAGGACTCAAACCACGACTGTGATGCAAATGGCTTAAGAAGAGCTTTTTATTTATTTTGGACATACCCTGGATAGACGTTTAGGCTGATGTTACAGGAACGGGAAGAGGTTAAGCCACATAAACTGGTGCGGTTAATTTTAGGCAGGTATTGGTGATGTTTGGCATCATACTGACCCACCACTCAACCCTGACCGCAAACCCTCTTGGGGCTTTCCCGGTTTATACACTCTGCTGTGCAACTGCTTGGCTTTTCCCATACTGCCTCGGATACAGAGCCTAATTGATTATTGAGACAAGCCCTCTCTGCACCTTCAGTTGCTATTTGTTTGTAGTTTTTTCTGCCTTCTGTTCTGTCTTCAGTAACTGAAAAGCTGCTATATTAGGTTAAAATCAGGCAACTGACTTGACCACTAAAGAATATCCCAATGTCTATGCCTTGAAAAGATCTTGGGTTGCTTCTACAGCATCTTTTTGGGGCATTATCCATCCGTACTGTGAAGTGCCGTTCTATCAGTTTTGTTGTATTTGACTGAATAACTGAATACACCTCAGAATTCATCCTGATACTCCATTAACAGTCGCATCATCAACAAACCCCAGGGAGCCATAACACTGCCTCCACCATGTGGTACACTTTAGATCGTGAGCTGTTTCCTTCCTTCTCCAGACTTTTCTCTTACCATAACTGAGGTGCAATTTCATCCTAGTTTCATCTGTCTGAAGAGTTTTACACCAGAATTGGGCAGGGCATTTTTAAAGATACTTTTAATGTTTCTAATTCTCATCTGGCCTTCATAAAAGCTCATAGTTAAAGACTTTGTGTTATGAGCAAAATATCAAAAGTTACGACTCCGAAGACATTATAACACTCCAGCGGTTTTTCCAACCGGTTTGCTTGAAAAACATGATAATATATTCTTTTACCCAAAATGGAAATGTTTATTTTTAGAATGAAACCCTTTGAATTCACATCACTACGTTTTGATGTTCGTTATTTCTTGTTGGCTCGGCTAACCAGTCGGTTTGGTTGTCTGGGCAAATGAGATCCTCCCACACTGACAAAAGAGGTCTTCCCGGTCTTGATCTCGTGGGAGAACATTCACTTTGACGCCCTTATTATCGGCACTTCCCACAAGACACTTGCACAGAAGACTGCACAGACCGCGAACAGAAGGCCGGAGGCATCAGAGCAACTGCGGCTACAATGAACAGCTAACAGGGTCAAGGTTGAAGCAGCACCCAAGGCTGCTCATATCACACTGCAATCACTTCAACAGCACATGGTCAATCTTTCAATTTCATTTAGAATTAGTTTAGTAGTGGAATGTACAAGAATATGCATTTTGTGCAACTTGAAACTTCTGTCATGCATTAGTTTTTGTTCCACTACTTCAGTACAAGCAATACAAGAACATCACGCTCCATCTAATGTCATCCTATTGATTCTTAAAATATGTGTCAACACTCCAGATAAACGTGGTTTCTTTTCAGCATTTTCCACCAAGTCAGTCAAGCATTTCTCTTTAAAACTGAATACAAGTGTTAGGACTTCCAGCAAGAAGATCCTGGGGCAGGGAGCAACATGTTTTGGCAGGTTCTCTCTGTAATTGCAGGGATTTTCTCTCTGTTTCCCCCCACCGTTGAAAATATAATATCAATCGTGTCCATTCTGTGGTCACTGCCCCAGACCAAGACACTGGCTTGGACCTGGACTTGGCCCCCCGGGCACTGCACAGTGCTCCTCAGGGATCAAAAATGGGTTAAATAAAAACCAGTTATACTGCGATTAAATGTGATAAAGATTCTCCTCTTTAATTTGAGCCTTTGATCACACGATCAGATTCAAAAAAATGCTATATGAGGCAAAACACTTGATTGTCCTGACTGTGGTAGTGCTGCATTTCTTTTACCATCAATATTCCCACCAGAAGATCACACACATTTATGATGAGTAAATAATGACGATCGCATCAGATCTGATCTTTTAGGTTTGGAAGGAGCCAAATTCATTAAAGAAAATGTTCTGGGTATTTTATGTCAGCGATCTGATGTCAATGTAAACACACAGTAGAACGTGCCCGTAATTGTCCCTTTAGTTTCAAACCCATGTTTGTTTTTCCCCATGCGTGACAGAGGACAAACTCAGCCACCAGAGAATCTTAAAACGCACAGGACATTTCATGAAAGAGCTTGTCAGCATCAGAAGGACGGAGCTATAATCAGCGTAAACATTTTGATTCCTACTATTTACTTGTTGGTGGCACTGTCCGATGACCAGGGGAATGTTCAGACAACTGCACACCAAGACGGGCACAAACACTTGTTTTATTACATATAACCATTGTAACAACCCATGGAAGAGACATTAGCTGCAAGAACTATGAACCTCTGAGAAACTAAAGTTTTATATTTATAAACATTTCCTCTGATACGTTTGATCATGGACAATATCTACGATCTTTTTGAAACTTTATTCAATAACAATCGGAGAGCTTGTTACTGTTACTGGCATAAACAAACTACAAATAAACTCTGTAAACACGGCCAGCATATTAACAACCTGATTCAGTAATATGACTTCTTATCTACACAAATGACAATGTTAATAGAAGTTATTTCTCTCCTTCGGCAACCAAAGAATAGAAACATCTTCCTAAAATGTGTTGGCTTAAAGCTTAATTCTGTCAGAAACATTGGGTCAACTCTGACACATGGATGTACTGATGTACTGTGCCAAGGTTCTTCATCAAGCGATGCTGAGAGCGCGGCCATGTTCTGTGTGCGACGGGAACATTAGGCCAGGCTGCATTTATTAATGCAGTTTTCCTCTGTTTGTGCTATAGCTCTGTAAAAATAGGCCTTCAGAATGAATGAAAGCAGGAGCATCTGTCTGATGTAGACAGACGTGCTCACACAAATGTGCCGTCGCTGTTGGTGGAATGAAAGTACCCGCGGCGGCGTTACGGGGGAGCGATTAATCTAGTCCCTGACCTGTTGACCTGCTGGTGACCAGGCCTGAGGTCTGTGATGTCAGTCAGGCTGCTTCCAACTGTGCTAACAGCTACAACTCAGACTGACATTTACTCTTAATGAGTTTGTTCTTCCAATTTCCAACATGCATTTCTCGAAAGTTGCCAAACCCGTGGCACATGCTTCATTATAGCCAATAAAGTGAAAAGGATGTTGACCGCTACGAAATGGTGGTTACGAAACATTCAGCAGTCCGTCAGACGTTGTTTTCCATTCACCACTGATCTAATTGATCTAATGACTGATCTAATTTACACTTGACGAGGACCAACGGAAGTGCAATATTAAGTGTAACACGTTTAATAAACTTCAAATAAACCTTGTCACGGGTTGTGTGCCCAAAGTTACAAAAAAGCAGAGTTTGGCCGCAGGAGTCGGATTGATACTGATGATGAATTATCTAATCAAAGAAAATATACTCCCTCCAACAAGGAAGAAAATGACCAAAAATGTCACAGTGGGAATCTCGGGGAATTGGCACATGATCACAAACACAAAGGATCAAGGGGAACATGCAGACCTAAATGCAGGAGGAAGGGAAGACTAACTAGACACAAGTGCAACTAATTATTTGGGGGGGGGGGGGGGGGGCAGATAAACACAGTGGACAAGACGAGACACGAGGAGAAACAGAACCTTCAAATAAAACAGGAAATACTAGAAATGAACCCTGGGAAACTTGACACTAGGGTCAAGTCAAACACTAGAAACTAGTGGACTTGGACTGGGACTCAAAGGATCCCACTAAGTAGAACAACCATGACACAAGACCCACATTTAAACACAAATTCCTAAAAAGAACAATGTGAGAATCTCAAAATCATACAAACAAACAAACAAACAATAAAGCCATGACAAATCCGTCTCCAGGACTGGCTCTTTGGTCTAAACTCCATTGCATCATTGCAGGAGCGTGGAATAGGCCTTGGCTAAAAGTAGAAGTGCCAATGGCCGCACTGTTAGTATACCTAAAACCACCAACTAGTAAAATGTACCCACTAAACACTACAAACACTTCCCCAGGGAGATGTGTGGGAAGAATCCTAACCAGATGCTCAAGAAATACACACAGTCCTCTCTGCCCAAACACTTTCATTTAACCCCTCTCGTAAAAGGCCAGACGACTATCATCAGCGTCCGTGTCGCTCTCTGAAAGCAGCTCACAGCCTGCGAAGCCTCTGAGCGCTCCAGATATAATGGACCGAACATCACTGAACCTACTGAATCATAACGTTCACACACACAGATGTAAGAAAGCCCACATTTCTGCACCTCTTTCTGGGACAGGGGATGGAAATGATGGAAATTTTCCTTTCAAGAAGAGTGTTCTAGCTGGGAGGGAGAGAAAATTGCACATCTGCGAAACTCGAGAAAGCATCTTCACGTTAATAGGAGGCAGAGGAAATCACAGAGGCCTCCGTCGGAAGACTAGCGATAATCGCGAATGAAACCTCCGAGAGGCAGAACAAGTGTGTGGATACAGATTTTGTCCGCTGTTAGCGAAGACAGATGGGTCTGCGTGGGATCTTGGGAATGAAAGAGGAAAATGATCTGTCATTGCATTTTTGGGTATTCTGCTTGAAGATTTCCACCATAACCCAAGTAGAGGAGCCTTTTATTTCTCTTTTGTTTGCTGTTGCACGCCTGAATAATCGGGAGAACTCAGCCTAAGTGTTTTGTCCTCTTTTACCGGAGCCTGAAACGTAACTAAACATAAACGGACATGGCAGTACATTAAAACCTGCTTTGGCCATCTGCAAGGCTGTACGTTCATCGAAAGCGCGATATTTTGCTTCCTGATGCAGATGCGCTCACGTGAGCGTAACTCCCTCCTGTGGCATTACAATACAATTACAATATAGACCAATTTACTTAAATGAAATAATGGAACCTAAAATGATAAGAGGAAATGAAATAAATGATTGGGGGCGGGGTCTTATTGTCAATGACAACAATGTTTATGAACTTTGTTTATCCACAATACAATAAAATTATTTTTTTATTGCTTATTTAATGCTTATGAATGGACATACATTAAATAGTACAGCAATAATGTTGTTTTCCCATTTGTTCCTTTGTTTGTTATTGTTTCTAGTGTTTCAAGGACATCCAGTCTGCTTACGTGGCAGCTAATGTGCTCTGGAACGCGGCCTTTTGGGAGATTAATCATCTTGGCGTCCATACAGTTTGACAGTGAGGTCAACAGTATGTCAACAACATTTTTTTGACTATGGTGTTTGCAGTTTGCAGGTGAACAGTTTCTTATGTCGTACACAGTTCTCCAAAAATGTGTTATACTGGAAACTTTTATTTCCCCATGTGTAACATGTTGTAGTTAAATCTTACAAAATGCCGTGGCAATGTTGTTTTTTTTTCCTCCTTTTGTTGTTTTTTATCTTTTTGATTTTTAATTCTTAAAATTTAGAATAATAGTGGTTTTGTACTCAGTCATTTTGTGTTTCTGTTTATTGTCTTTGATTGTGGAGATTTTGACTCAAATCTGTTTAAAATCTGTTAAAAAAAAAAAGAAAAAGCTTCAACAGAATACATTTGTAAAAAAAAGATGCTGAAAAATATACTTGGAAAAATATTCAGTGTGAGACACAAAGAAAAGTGAAAATTAAAACAGGTCATTTCTGCTGCTTCAGGTCACTGTTGACTTCTTTTGCAAAAAAAAAGTTTTGATAATGTTAGAGCTGCTTTATTAACTGAAATAAATTGTACACATATTTGCATAGTAAATATTTTACTTTAGTATCTCCATTGTTCGACTTATCTGACACATTTTTAAACATTTCCTATTTATGCAGATAAACATAGTATCTTATATGTTTATTAATTCAGTTTCTAGTAAACAATGTTGTATAATAAAATTAAAAAAAAAATGCAATGAGATAATTTTTTTATCTGCAGTTTTTCATTTTTTTTAATAAGCTGTTAATACTTAACTGGACCTTACATGGACTGAGTGTTTTCTGTTTAAACATTTTTTTTCCAGTGCAGAAGTTTCCGTGTGTTTCGTAAAGCTACACCATGTTATGATTTTCAGTCATGCCTGAACCAGATTCAAAACATCCAGATGAGCTAAAAACACAAGTTGCAACTAATCACTCACTGAACGTTAGATTTTTGTACACAGTTTTTATAATCCCTAAAGTATGAGATATGAAAACATGCTGCTGCATATCTTTTCTGTCAGCAAAAACTAATGGAAGCTGGATCTTTTATTTTTTTTTTTTTTTGCACACTAGTGCTGTAGATATTTGTGAGATCTGGAACCAGTTTGATTTTCAGTGTTATCTGGCATTATATCAATTAATTTACTTAAAAAAAAACAAAAAACCTGCGGAAGTGAAAAACTGCTTTGTGAATTTCTGCAGCACGCTGTGTCTGTGTGCTCCTGACCTGGCTATGTCCAGTTGTTCCCCAGCATGTGTTTAAGAGCTGAATCCTCCAGTTCTCTCCTACTGTTATTCCCAAGTGAAACTGCTCCAATAATGGATTCTCCAAACAGCTACTGGAGGCCCACATTAACAGAGACTA
>KV751331.1:954013-979238 GCA_001698575.1 Mola mola | reverse complement strand
TACCTGCTATGACCTTTTATTCTTTCACGTCTTTTATGCCTTTTATGTTACGTGGACACTCATTGCGGTTTTCTTCTGCCTAACTCAATAGCTACTGGAGATACGTAAATGAGTTTCTACTTCAGATTAAATTAATGTTATATTGCTGTCAGTTGCAAATCTGTAACATTTTCCTCCCTATATAAAATTAAAATAACCCCGTCCCACAATAATAATGAAGAAACTGAGGATAACAATAGTGTGGATGTTTATAAACAAAAAAAAAAAAAAAGAGCATATTGATCATAATAGTGAGTAACGTGCAGGTTTCATGTCATGTGGGAGGGGATGGTTTGGCCTTGGCAGAGCTCAAACGATCCTGAACTCTCTGAGTGTCTTCCAGTTGTGTCCACATTCATTCATTCAGCAAAATGTGCACAGAACGGTTTTAAAAGGTCCGTAAGACAGACGAGAGAGAGTCTGCTATAATCCCATTCGTTATTAAAAAACACTGTGAACGCCATTGGTGGGTTAATGTAATCTTTGTTTCAGGGTATCTCAAATTTATTGTAAATGAGTCACTGGGTAAAAGCAAACTGATCTTCTCCATATGTAAAGAGTGCGAAGAGAGCGACCCCAAACGAGACCACATTCAGTTTGATAAAGATCTGCACTACCGATGACTTTTTGCAGATGTGGCACACTTCTGTAAACCCTGAATATGTGAAAATATAAAGCTCTGTCTGCATCAACACACCTAATGCCAGGCTCACACCACAGAAATCATGCTGCATCAAACATAGAAGGAGAATTTTCATCGCAGCATCACACGCTACAGGATTTCATTAAGGGCATCGTCCCAGAGGGAGCAATAAATGCACATCCCGGAGAACGCTACATGATCGTCAGGCAGAATCTAACCCACGATCTGCCCGTTTAGCTCCCTGAGAAATTCAAAAAGGCCAAATTCCAACATACCGAGCTCACGTTAACTTTTATAGAACAGTAGAAAGAAATGTGGAAACACAAGCTGCCCGTTCACAAGCAGAAGTGCCCAGTGCTGGCCCGGACTACAGAGGAGCCGTTTCCCCTCATCCTCCACACTCGATCCGTTGCCATCCCAGCTCATTACTTAGTTTTGTCTGCAGAAGGTACTCTTTGGCACTGCAGTGTGATAAGCTAATAAACCCGAACTGACGCAGACGGCTGTACGCCGCTTCTATGTTAAATCCTTGACGACAAGAGCTGCCACGTATCATTTCTGAAATGTTTTTGACAGTCGGTTTAACTATTATTTGTTTGAGAGGATTTACTTGACAAACATTTTGATACTCAATTATAATTCCAGTTTAGTTTTGACCAAGAATGTGATTGATTCCAGCTTCAAAAATGTCTTTTTCTGTTGTTTTTCTTTGTCTTTTCTGGTAGTAAATGAAGAGCTGTGGGTTTTTAACTGTTGGTTGGACTTAAAAAAAAAAAAAAAAAAAAAAAAAAAAAAAAAAAAAAAAAAAAAAAAAAAAAAAAAAAAAAAAAAAAACGTGATGAGCATTTTGATAGTTGATAGAGAAAATGGTCAATCGATAAATTGTGAAAATAATTGGCAGATTAAACAATGATGAAAACAATCTTTAGTTTCAGCTCTAAGTTGTGGTTGAGGTCAAACACCGAAAACACCCGGTTAGAGTTTGGAAAGGATCATTAGTCATCTAAAAAAAAAAAATACCTGGTTTCATTACAACAAATGCAGCTACTGACTTGCCTGACATTTCTAAACAAATGGCAGTTGTTGCACCACCTTAAAAAGCACTACGATCACCGATCCTTTTTTAAAACAGTTTGGCAGAGTATCGGTTTCTTTGATTCCAAAATACAAAAAATTAAACCCGCGTGTTTCTGTGTTACTTTTTTTTTACTGCACTTCGGCTTCAGAAATGATGCATGAAGCTGTGAATCCAGACTGAGCATTACAATACATCACACGTCTGTGTGTGTGTTTCCAATTGTCTGAGCCTGTATGTCGACCCTCCTCCGGGCTGAGCAGCCGCTGTATATTTATAGCTAAAGGTAATACTCCCAGCTGGAGAGACGAACCCGACCTGCGGAGTACGTTAACATTTCTACATCTCTGAAACACCCAGATTGTGTGACGGCTAAAAGCTTTCAGTGGAATCATCGACTGCTGGACACTTTCCCGAAAGATGCTCTTTTATTCTGGACTTAATGGTGGAATCAACCTCCCCCAATGCTTCACTGGAAATTCACTTACAGCTGCAGTGCATTGTGGTCTATTTTCTTCTCCTATGGGGCGGGGGGGAGGCACAACTGAACACTGGCACAAAATGGTGGTTGTAGAAACAAGTCCTGGCTGTTTGGCGTCGCTGCCACAGTAACCCACTTTGTGGTTGGTGATGGATAAAGCTGATCATCATTTAGGGAAACACTGACATTGCTGAGTCACCCAGCCTCACCAATCAAATCCATTTGAAGACAAAGCGTTTCAGCAATATACATGTGTCAATTAGATAGAGTGTGTGTGGTGTTTATTAAACGCCATGTTTACACAAATGGAAGCTGAGGAATGCCCTCTGCCCTGAAATGAGTCTAAAAAAATATTTTATGGATATTTCACTCCTTAAATGTTCTATTGAATCTTCAGTGGGTGCCATAAATGCAGCGTGCAGCCCTATGGTGCACCTTGGTCTTCAGGACGCATCGGGGATCCGGAGGGTACAGAGCACTGCTTAAGCAATTTTCAAATTACATTTAAAAGCTGCACTTCCCATTTCAGCCCACGGCTTACACATGCAGCAGATGTGTGTAAAGAGCAGTTCTTGCACTAGGTTTTGTAAACCTGATGAAGGTCCAATAAAAAGTCCGATATTCACTCTGTTTGCTCTCCATTATTTGTTGAGAAAAGTATCTATTTCAACAAAATACATCCCTTTAGCCACTGATTGCCATTGTTGTCTGTATATTGTTTGGTTCTCAGAGCTTCTTTTTTGCTCCTTAAAATGATGTTAATTAGAGTTTGTGGGCTGGGGAAGAAAAGCAACGAGCTACATGTACTAGTAGAGCCGAGAGAAGCTGTTCATTGTGTCTTCTTTGACATGACTTTTCATTTAAATCATTCCTTTTGTAAAAACATTCATTGTGTGGCCGTAAGTCCAACTGAAATAAAATGAATTACCTGTGCATGTATTACAACCTTTTTAATATTTCTTCTGACTCAGTATGCATGCGAAAGAGAGGTTATGGAGTACTATAAGCACTGTTGCAACATTAACACACTAAAAAAAAAATATATTAATACAGTTTTGAAGTTCAGGTTTATCGTTTCTGTATCACTTTTGAGTACTGAGGTCACAGCACAACTCACTGGGCTTCAATTTATAACGTTGGCCCACGGACATAAAGAAAGATGGCCGACATCCTCCACTTCATAAAACGGAAGCCACAATATCCTGAACATGAATGCCTCTGTCCTGCATCCTTGACTTTATTTGGAGTTGTGATCCGTGCGCGTTACCTGCCTGTGTTCCACATGGCTACCAAGTGAGTAAAGCTCAGCTCAACAATCATAATGTTCAACCCCACCTCTTAAAGCGTAAAATTACTAATACAGTAAAAGAAAAAAACAAAAACAAAAACAGATTGGAAAAATAAACACCTGTACATACATCAGTGGGTTAAGAACTACTTAGAAAAGAATTTGTTCGAATAACACATGAGTTAAAGAAGAAAAGGACTAAAGGCGTAGGGATCCGTAACTTTTGTTCTGCTTGTTTTTTTATTTTTTAATCATGACGCCCATCTCGATTCGATCGATTTGAGAATCACAAATACTCGACATCCATCACCCAACATGCCGGAAAAACGTCCGGTGTGAAACAGTGCTAATATTAGCAAACGAGCTAGCCTAAGTTACCATCACAAAGAAGAGGATTCAACAGTTTTTCAAAGGCGTTGATTTTGGTCAGTGCTGTTGCGACGGCTTTATGGCCGTGTGTTTGACCGCCTTCGGTCTGGATGCCATCTGCACGCTGGAGACTTCAGCTCTCTGTGTTTTCTCCGCTCACTGCAGCTGGTGTCGGCTTTCGGGATTGTCACAAATGATGGAAACAGCCCATTAAGTTCAGGCGCTGACGTCAATCACGGAGAAGCAAAGGTCCAGGATAAATCCATCACACAGCGAGGCTTCTCTTGCTTTCTCCTCTCCATCTCATTTCCTTGCTCCCTCACCTCCTTTCTTCTCCGCTCTCTCATCTCTTTTCATCAGTTCCAGTAACATCAATCTACTTTTTTACATTTTTGCATCTTCTATCATCTCTGCCTTCTCACTTCCTCTTGAGCACCGTCACTTTCTCTATTCCTTTCCTTTCTTCAACTCTTTCTTGACTCTGTCCTGCTTCATTTGGTTCCTCCTCTCTCTTCACTCTCCACACATTCCACCCTCCCTCTCCTCTCATTTATTCCTATTAGTTAGGATATTCTTTTCCCATCCTTGTGCCATCTGATCCTCTCTTTGCCTCTCTCCCCACTTTGCCTTTTTCGTCCTTTTCTTTCCTATTGAAACTCCTTTTCCTTTCTTTCCATTAGTCCCCCTGGAGCGAAGACTCCGGGGGGACAAACCTCTTGAATACAGTTTGCTGTCTCTCACCGTCATGCTTCAGATAAATGACTCCCATTAGGCAGCACGTGTGTGTGTGTTTTAATGTGATACATCGCATTGAACCTGTGTGTTAAGCGAACAGCTGCTGTTTACATTAAGTATGTTTGTTCTGATTGACTGATGCCAGAGGAGACGTCCACGCTTCTATTTCATCCTGTCTCCATCTCTCTTTACGCAGAATTCACCCGTCAATCAAACAAACCGGAGGCATCTGTTTGAATTTAAAAAAGGTTACAAGGTGAGGTAAATTCTTAGTTATTCAAAGTTGTCACATGTCCACATCTGGATCTCTTGGTAATATGCAACGCTGGCTCTCCTCTGCTGTTGTTGATGGAATTAAATATCTTGGTTTATGGCTCGAACCAAAACTCTCTCTTGTCACTAAAAATGAGATCTTGTATTTTAACTGTCTTAATTATCCCAACAAACCACATTATTGATGAAATGTCAATTCGCATTTGAGCAACATTCATCATGTCTGTTTTGAAATTGTGGCTTAAAGTGAAACGTAGATGTCAAGGCTCGACTGTCACTTAAATAATGTGTTTGAAGTTTATTAAAAACTAGTGTTAAATAATGCTGATGTCATGCACCGATAGACATACGTGCAGTAGCGCTCCGTCGGACTGCTGGAAGATGAATGAGAAGCAACGTGAGCCCTTGGAGACAGACAGAGCGTAACGGAACATGAAATCAACACGCTTCAAGACTCAGACAGGCATGAACCCAACCTTAGCTCTCAACCCTTTTCTGAACACAACACGTCTGAGAACCCGTCTCGGGCGCAGCCAAACAATCCACTTTTGGCATTTAAAAAGCCATTACGCAGGCTATGATTTTTGCGCAGATGCCGAACCTCTCGACTCCCTCAGGCAGGAAGGATGGCCTTTCTGTAATGGACCGTAGCTTAAAGGTTCCATAAAATACGCTGGTACCCATTAACAGTGGGACGTTAAGGCTGCCCGCTGTGAAATAAATAGGCGGGCAAAATGGTTTCTGCTTCTATGAACGTAATCAAGGTGCCCCAACCTCTGCTGCTCGGCTTAAAGGCCGCATGAAGCAGTGTCATCGTTTGATGTATTTTCTTTTTTATGAGCAACACCGTAGACAATGAGAGATGACAATGTCCAGGTGAGCACTGAGAAAAATAACTTTTTCTCCCTGTTCATGCTGGCCGTCCTTTCTAAAGCCAGCCACAAGAGGCTTATATGAGTCATCAAAGTTCGACTGGATCTAGATTACTTTTTTCACATGAAAGCACAAGATCCTCATGGTGAGGTTATGGAAGAGATCTGCGATATTTGTCAAAGTTTAGGCACAACCCCTGCGTCTTCCATCAACCCGACCCTCCACCTTTCTTAAAAACTGACACAGATGACTTTAAAGGAGCAATACGTAACCCTGACACCCGGTGTTTAAAATAGGTACTGCAGTCCAAGTTCAAAACATAGGAGAGAACTTCATACGCTATCTTAAGAGTCCGAGATCACTTGAGATCTATTTTTACGTCAAATTAATTTTATCTTCATTTGTCTTTCAGACGAAAAATACAATGCCACTGAAAACATGTTTCCTGTCAAAAAGGGGTCCAGCATTTATTGTGGTGACTGTGAAAAGAAACAGCCAGTATCTCTCAGGTGTGGCGACATAGATAAGGGGAAATGGCTCTTTAGTTTCTGATCTATTTGAGACATTGTGATTAACCAGCATAAGACCAAACATAACTGATGATTCCAATTATTAAACCTGATTGTTTTTTGGTTTTTTTTTTTTTACATAACAGCCCAACTTGTTTATTGAAATCACTTAAACTATGACCATGATAGTTTTAGTAACACCACAACAACAACTCTAAGATAACATTGAATCTTATGACTTAATTACCTTATGTTTTATCCATCACTGCAATAAAGAGAAATGTGAGTTTTGGATGCAGGAAGGAGATTTGTTTGCCGAAGCCAGCATGCCAACTTTCCTACTACAGTGCATCGCATAAAACCCTTGTTATGGGCACCCATACTCCAAAGTGATCATCCTGCATTATCCATTTGTGCTCCTCGTTAGTAAGCTCCAGCAGGGACAGCAGGCGCAAACCACAGATTCTCTCCAAAATAACACTTTATCATTACTGATGCACACAAAATCGCCACTGAGCCGGACAAAGAAGGTGTCGGTTCCAATCAATTCTCAAATCAGATGATTGAATGATCCAGTTATTAAGGTCACTTTAAAAGCTTCATTCTTTGAAGCTAAAAAAAATTAGTGTCTGCAGCTGCTGCCAATTGATGCTCTTGGCCTATAGAGAGCTATTTTTGAAGCTATTATTATGTGTACCAAAAAAATCCCCTATTTGCATTCATTCCTTTGACAGTCATATGAAATCTCTGCGCTCCGAGCAAATGAAAGTGTGTGTATTCAAATGCATGAATGCAAAGTGCCTGAAATGTATTTTGTCTTACTGTGCAACAGATTAAGGTCATAGGCAAACAACCGGTATTAGTGGATATTCATGCTTAATGGCAACATTCATTCTGTACAAGTTCCCAACATCTCACCGACCTCTAATTCTTGTAACCCTCAGAATATTTCTCATGTTTCCCAAAGCTGATGCATTCAGTTGTTGGAGGGTTAGGGTTACGTCTGCCGTAGTCATGTGTCCATTTATTTTTAATTCTCAAGACCGCTTGTCAGATGCAGAAAATATTGGCTCAGCGGTGATAACAGGTTGAAAAGTCAAGGCTCGACTCTCACTTAAATAATGTGTTTGAAGATAAGTAAAAACTAGAGTTAAATAATGCTGATGCTGATGCGTGCAGGAGTCGGACTGCTGGAAGATGAATGAGGAGCAGGAATAGGATAAAAGCTAAAATAAAAGTGCCACATCATCTCCTCATGGAGACACAGAACAGTAAATTAAAAGCAAAAAGATACCGTCATTGTTATTCTTTCCATCACCACTTGTGCTTTGATCGAAATAAACCATTAATTCACCATGTTTGATGTGAAGCATGCTGGCCCCCCTGCTGTGCCTCTGATGTCCACACTCCCTCTCCTTATTTAAATATTCATAAGGAACCGAGCGATTTTTACCTGGAGTTTTTGAGTTTTACTTTCTCTCTCTCTGGCTGTGATGAATGTAGAACGTGGGTGATTTATCTGCAGGGATCCTCTGTGTGCCAACAACCATCTGAGTGCCAGCTCTCTTTGGCTAATAAAAGACTGTCTAAACTCCAGGACGAGGAGAAAGGCCTATAAAATGCCCACATGGACCGATTGACACGTGAGCTCTGCTGGACAGAAACTCCACAGCCATTAATGGAGATGAAAAATAAAACTAGCCGACTGCCGATTACCACAATCTGATTACCTCACTTATTCCTGTTTCAGCTGTGAAACTCTATCAGTCAGAGGGAGGAAATGGTTAAAACTGATTTAAATAAACTCCGATTCGCAGGGAGCAGGCTCGGTGGCCTTCCTCCGCTGGAAGACAATTACGATTAAATAAACTATTAGTGATCGTGAACTACTGCGTCAGCCGTTCCACTGATCATTACTGTTCTCCTGATGGCCACCAAAAGTCGTTCTCTTTGGTGAGAGAGACATGTGTTTACCAGCAGAGATATATGTGAGGGCCAGAGGAAAGCAGACTCATAAATCATATATCGCATTAAAACTGAGTAATATGTCACTTGAAGTGTGTGTTTGTGCGTGTGTGTGTGTGTGTGTGTGTGTGTGTGTGCAGGAAGGTGCCTTCCCGTCCTTGTACTGTTAAATCATCTTTGGCACTGCGTGAGCATGTGTGTATGCGCTCATCTTCACTGTTTTAAAAAGCCTTGAGTATTTCTAGCTGGGGCTGCGTTAAAAAAGACTGAACCCTGAACCTCCAACCCCCTGTGGTGTACCGACACCAGGTGTGTGTGCGTCCCTCGAAAAGGCAGAGAATTTAAATGATGTGAACAGTTCACATGGCTGCCAAGCAGACTAATGGGTGTCTTCCAGTGTCAACCACAACTCTCTGAGGTCCAGAGGTCCTATCAATAGCTCACTCTGAGGTATAATGAGAGAATGTGCAGACGACATGTAGTGTACGACTTCTCTTATATAAAGCACAATTATGGCCAAATATCGATGTCATACAAGATAAGATAAGGTAAAGATGTACCTTTATTGATGCCCCTTGGGAGAAATTCAGGAAAGTGGAAATTCATGGTGACATTCAGAAATTCAGAAAGTAGGAAACACAGCTCACATGTAAAACTGTACTGACATTAAATGTGTTGAAATTCACAACATGCACTCGTTAAAAATGGCAAAATGGACACCTGCAAACAAGTAATTCTGGGTAGAAATATATGTATTTTATGTATCTAGTGAACTGAGATTACAGTAGTTTGGGAATGTATCAGTCTATCATGCACACATGTGACGAAGATGCAACTGCAGAGGAGACCTGCAGAAAGTGGATTGTTGTCCATTTACGAACATTGAGTAGAAAATAGAAAAAAAGACCATCAATTTCTATTCTTATATTCTGAAATACAACTTCTTTTAATGACTCGTGTCATTCAAGGCCTTGATTTTATCCTTTAATTTCACATTTAAAGGACATGTGGGAACCCTGAACATATATTTAAATTTTAGGCTTAAGAAACATCCAAAAAACAGTCATGAGTCTTCACTGTCAAGAGGCAGTTAAATCAGTGATTTAGATCCGTTTTGTACACTTTTGGAGTGTTTGACACCTAACGCTGAAAAAAATCTCTCGTTCTCACCTCCTCTACTGATCGATAAGATGCACTGATTGAAGATTAAGCTGAAGAGTTCACTCTTTGATTTACTCACTTCATTTAGTATTCTTAACACCGTCTGACCCTTCAGAGCAATCAGCTTGCCTGCAATTCTTCCGGTGCTCCTGATGACCACTCCCGGTCTGTCTGTCGGTGGGGGATATTGATTCACGGTGCAGTCGTGGATGTTAAACTCACTGCACATCCGTCTTTTCTGATTTATATTCCAAATCAAACATGTTTATACATGAGGAAAAAATGAGCGTTCCTCAGCAAAAACTGCTACGATGTGTTTTCATATTTTCCCTTTTTATTAGACATGAAATGTGGTTTCCCTCCTTGCTGTGCACCAAGAGGAGCCCCTGAATTTACATCTAAAACTTCACCTGCACTACTTTCATTTATTTTATATTGTTCCGTTTGAGGTCTCGGAGAGACTTGTCTTTAAAGAAACTATTCACTTAAAAAAGGAAAATTAGTTATTATTGTCTCACCATCATGCAAATATTCTCCTAAACAACTGAAGTTGACTGGGAGTTAAATTTTATTTCCATCCAAGCCTTATGTGCACCACTTCAGTGGAGGTTTCAAATTATGAAAAGGGGGTAATTAACTGTTTGGGATCTCAGGCCTTTTCCAATTTTGATTTTCATTTTGTAAAATGTTGAAATGTTGTTTTCCAGTGAAGAAGAGACATTCTGGCAAAAATTCACAAAACTTTCACTAAACATTAGCAGGGGTGGAAGTATGTAATTACTGTATTCATACTTTTAGGTGAATTATTCCTTTCGGACCAATAACTTGAAAGAACTCAATTTTTTGCAAATACCTAACTTTTCCTGCATACCTGTTTAAAAAAATATATAGTTTTATGTGTTCTAATAAATGTTTTTGTAAATTTTCTGCATTTTCAATTAAATGTGGAATTCAATGAATTACAGTGGAAAAGCTACCATTTAAATAGCTTTTGATACATTTGACTTAACAAATTCCGAAGAAAAGAAAAACATGGTTTCCTTTTCTTGGTATTTTTACACGGACCTCAAGAGTTCTTTTATATTATATTTTTTATATCATCGAAACCCGGAACAGGGTGAAAAATTCAACAAAAATAGGAAGTCCCTAAAAAAAAGTAAAGATGTTTACAAATTAGAAAGCAGTTTACATGGAACTGACATGAGGTCACATCTGTGTTATGTGTATCGGGGTAACTTTCCCTGCATGGGACACAGACTCTTCCAATAGCACAAGTCTTATTTTAGTAGCACCCACTTCCAAGGAAAATAATGCTCATGTAGCTGACTGCTTTTAATACTCTCTCAGCAGCGTGAATATTAATAGATACTTTATGATACGTAATACATCTCTGTTGGTATAAACACAATCAACATAGGCAAACAGTTGTGGTCATATTTACCAGCATTGCTCTGTTTTTCGGAAAAGCTAAGTTGCCAGTAAAGTATTAATAAATAAGTGTGCAAAGATTTTATTCACATACTAAATTGAAAAGAAACTTATTTCGTCTTGTTCAGAGGTGATACATGTCACACAATCACAAATATGTAGCGTTCGCGGAAAAGGGAGAAGAGGTACTATTTTCAAAAATACAGCTAAGTCAAATCATTAATTAGAATCACAACGGGCCTATAGGGGTCAAATTTATCAGAATGGTTCTGTTCTTCGAGCTCCCTTCCCTTCCATGTGCCTCTGCGGAAAGCCTATAAGGCGAGCACACCTCCATTAGCTTCCATGTGCTAACAATGAAAGACAGGGACTGCCAGCTACAGTATTTAGTATATTATATAAATATGTATTTATGTCAGAAATTGTCGAGTTAAGAAGACATATGAATTTAAATCTTTTCATAAAATTGCAACTGAAACCTATTTTGTCTTGTTCCGACACACTTCCTGTTTTAGGGAAGGAAAGGCGCACCACTAGCGGGAGAAAGACTTAAATATTCTTCATCATAAAAGCTGTCTCTTTTGGTTCCATCCACAATAATCCCTCACAAGTGTAATCACTGTACAGTTATTAAATTATCTTTCTAAAGGCCGTCTCCGCTTGTTGTAGAGGATCTTCTCCCGTCACAGGAGCTCAGTGAAAGAAGCATTGCTGGAAATGGTGAAACCAAGACGATATAAGAAATACAAATTCCAGGGAAAAGAAACACAACTGCCTGATATGCCGTTTGTGCTGCTCAATGAAGTTGGGCTGTTTAAGAAATGTGAGATTTAAAAGTTAGAGTTTTTCCGTCAGTTGCTCAAGGGAAACTAAAGCAGCACACAGCTAAGTGTTTTCAGCCGATACAGGCGACGACTACCATGATCTGAAGAATTCAGGAAACAAAAGGGTGAACAGGTCTCTTTGGTGGAAGAAACAAAAGACTAAAACACCTATTAATATTGCTAATCCAGAAATGTTAATGGACATGTTTGCACTGGTTGTTTCATTAGAAAAAAATATGCCGCCTGACATCCATTACCTACCCAACAACACTGCATTACAAGTACAGTATATCCCCTAATGGCAACAGCATTTTCACACGACATTGGATTGAGGATCTTTTTTTGGCTCTCATCACATTGGCTTTGTCTCTTTCTGCTTGTTTTTCCACTGCGAGTGTGCTGTAAAGCACTTCGGATCAACTGTGCTATATGAATAACGCGTCTTTTGAGTTGGGAAACCTCTGAGTGGTAATCAAATGTCTTTCTTATCCTCAGGTGTATAAACTACAAATTATAAACGTCCCTTTTAAAACGCAAGACTGAAATTGTTGGTTATATTATTAGTAGTGACACTTGAAAGAGGCAATTATTAGCATTATTAGCATTAAAATCCATGTCGTGCATCCCACTATAGTGCAAAGAGGACAAGGAAGGAATCAGAATGCCTGTGGTAGAGCACACATGCTCCCATCCCCTAAAATATTACTCATACGCCTCACATACATGTGGTGAGATACATGCATGTTTATTTTTCCTTCCCAGTATAAACAGGGATTCTATGAGTAGCGGCTGTGGCACATTCATCACTACTGAACACAGATAAGATCCTTCCCAGATGTAGCTACAGAGGATGGAAATACAATGTAGATTAATATGCAGCGGGCCACCAAGACGTGCACATGACACGTCCCCCTGTTATCACTGTGAAACATGTGTTCCATGTTCAAAAGCACGTCAGGGCCATGCAATCATGGTGAAACAACTGTGACAAATTCACCTGAAAACCAGCAAATGAGCTATTTACAATCACCATTCGGACCTAACTGAATATCATTTCCTGCATTAATTACTGCAGGCAGATGAAGCGGACTGGCTGCTTCTGCACTCTGTGAGGTCACCACATATATACTGCATATAATATCCCTGTGCAGAAATATATGATTCACTGAAGAGGAAGTCATTGCTTAAGTGGATAGACAAAAAATGAAAACCTAATGAAGGATTATCAGCCATAAACATTACGGCAACTAAAACCCCAGAATCCAATGTTAGTTTTTGTAGCGTATATATTTTCAATAATCTTTTTGCTTTTTCTTCAAGACATTAGGACTTTTTCTCAGAAAGTGAGCACTGATTCAGATCAAGTGTGACTCTTTTGGGGAGAATTTCAACATTGTTCTTTCAGAGCAAGTCTGGCTCAGGAGGTGAAGGAGTCCCTCCACTGATCCTGCTCCGACCGCCTGTTGAAAGTGTCTTTGAGAAAACTCCTGAATCCCAAATCATCCTCTTCAATGTGTGAGTCTATGTGTGAATTTTTGAGCGCAGATTTATGGTGGTTTGCTGTGGATAGGAAGCGCTGCATCACTTCCGATGAGCAGTTTCCCTTGTATATCAGTGTCTGTAATCAGGGTGTCAGTGGGGGCCGTCTTGTAGAGATCTTGTAAAGCGCCCCACTGGTTTCCAATCTTTTCTTGTGTTTGTGATGTAGAAGGAAACTTGATTGTGAATGCACTGAGAAAATGATCATGATTATAAAACAGGAACTGCACTACACAAGTAATAAACTCATCGCCAACTTATAAAAATATCATTGCCTTTGATTATAGTTTCACGAGGAGTGTTTAAAGGAGTGCAGTTTCACACCACACGAGCCCCACTAAAGTGCTTTGGAGAACTTACTTGAGCACGTGTGTGGAGCCGTTGATCTGCGAGGCTGCGCAGGGAGCGTTGGGCCCCAGATTGGAGAACTTACTTGAGCACGTGTGTGGAGCCGTTGATCTGAGAGGCTGCGCAGGGAGCGTTGGGCCCCAGGATGGACGGTCTGCGGTACCGCTTCCTCCCACAGCACAGGATGATGAGGAAGGCACGGCGGAAGGACTTGTTTAGGAAGGCGTAGAGGATGGGGTTCAGCATGGAGTTGATGTAACCCAGCCAAAGGCAGGCCGCCCACAGCTTTTCCGGCACTGTGTACTCTATAAACGGGTCCACCACGTTGGTGACAAAGAACGGCGCCCAGCAGAGGCAGAAGCACCCCATGATGATGCACAGAGTTTTTGCCGCCTTGGTTTCCGTTCGCATGCGGTGGTTGCGTTGGTGGTCAGCAGAGTCCGACGTTGAAACGGCACCCATGCCGGAAGTGGCGGGTTTGCTGCCGCCGGCTCCACCCGCCCGCTGCAGCATGCTGATCTGCAGGGCGTGTGCACGTGCCGTGACGTAGATCCTCTGGTAGGCCAGCACCATGAGGACCAGAGGGATGTAGAAGGCCACCACGGAGCAGGTGAGGGCGTATGGCTTGTTGACCATGAAGACACAGGAGGTGGAGTTGCTGCCCTCGCTGTGGCGCCTCTGCTCAATCTGATCAGACAGTCACATCGGGGAGGTCTGTTAGAAAAGCCTCTCAAGATTCAGAGTTCCATCCAACATCACTTGTTAAAACAGAAATGAAACTTCTGGGCTCGATTGTCCCCACCGTTGTTCACAAAACGCTTGTTGCTAACATCCTATTCTATCACTGCCAAACCACCTTCACTACAATAATCACTTAGAAGGTTTGCTAATGCATTAAATGCTAAGCAAAACTGAATAAGACAATAAACCTAACACCTTGGCTCATTAACAGGTAATCATTTAATAAGGTCTACAATAATCACTTAGAAGGTTTGCTAATGCATTAAATGCTTAGCAAAACTGAATAAGACAATAAACACCTTGGCTCATTAACAGGTAATCATTTAATAAGGGGTTTGGTTGAACCACCATCGTGTGTCACAACAACAACAGAAAAAGGACAAGACGAAGTGAAACAGTGTGGAAAGAGAAAAAGAAAAGAAGTTCGACGGCACAATAAAGTAGTGTAGGGTTTATGTTGTCAAGGAAATCTTGAAAATGGACAAAATAATGTTTTGTAGAGGCCAGTGAAGCTTTTGAATGTTTATTCAACAGTGGTGACATGACATGTCTTTGCACTCTGCCTTCTGTGCAACATCTATCCCACTTCCACCTAAATCATAGTCGTTTGATTGCCAGAAAGACAGATTAGCTCGGTGGTGTGACACTTAATTGGTTTGGCCACTGCATGTATGGCCAAACACTGGCCTTAAACCAATGAAATTTCAATATAATTTGAGTTCAATGAGTTGCGATGCACGTTTTAACAGATGGTGCTTAGGCTATATACTGTGACTTCGATTTAAGCTATTTTTGCACTCTAACCATTAAACAAACATATTAAATGAGTGATTTTTTAAAGTGAAAAAGTTTTATTGTTTTTAAACATTAGTAATAGGTCATTGCATCAAACATTGCATTAAAACCAGAGTGACCAGATATTGTCGATAAATGAAAGTATCAACGTTTCCATCGCCTCTCAGATTCTCTGGTGTGTGACAGCTGAAACCAGCATCGTATGAAATATATTCATGAGTGAGAAAGACTGGAAACTGCTCATTTAAGCAGTTGCTTTCTCAGGTCTGTCAATGAGGTTTTGAATGGGGACTCTTTGCTGGACAGACTGGCATTGGTCTGGGTGTACTACACTCTCATTGAGCTCAGATCAGAGGGAAATCATATCTGCCGCAGAGAGTAGTCAGAGCTCTGATGCATAGAGAAATGGCTTGGCTGAAAGTTGAATAAAACATGTTATTTCATGTTTTTATAGAATTATAATACAGAATTGTGAAAGAGCACAGTTTGTAGGATTTAAAGTGCATATACGCTTTGAAGTGCTGGACAGCTCTGCTCCCACTCCACCATGAAACGCTTCCAGACACCGCAACAGCCCACTTTAAATCCCACGCTCTCTTCAACGATCCGTAGTAAAACACAGCTCCTGAGGTTTGAACAGTGGTTTGAACTGCCCGTCACCATTATTCACAGCGAAGTCCCATCCCGGTTCCCCTTCTGCAATCATCTCATCCCTGCGGGAAACTACGGCTCAGGGCGAGATAAATCACAGAGATCAATCTATATCGCCGTGGGGCTCGTGTGGAGGAATCCGTCTGTTTGTGCGAATGGGCCGATGTGTTCACATGTTCAGTGCGAGCGTAACAGTGGAACTCTGATGAGGCTAAAAAAAACAAAAAAAAAAAACGGTATGCATTAATGGGATAAAAAAGCCGTGTTTGTATTCATCATGCAGGAACAGCTGATGGAGCTCTTCAAATCTATTCCAAAGGCTTGCGAAAAGACAACCTGACCTGTTGAGTGGAGGAAAACAAAGTCTTCACAGAGGACCGTTCTTTAGGAACAATCACTGAAAAAAGGGTCCTGATGTGGGTTCAAATGTCTTTGGAGCTGATGCTCCAACTTTGGTCCCCATCATCTGCTTACACATTACAATCTGTCGCTCATTTTCATTCGTTTGGTCCATAAAATGCTGATTATTTTCCCAAAGCTCAAGGTGACAGCAAGAGTTTTTCCACAACTCAAATATACTCAGCATACTCTCAAATATGACAATATTTAAGAAGTTGGACTCACCTAAGAAAGGGTGAAAAACAAGAAATTGAATTTAATTAATTGGCCTTGAATTTAGCTGTTGACAAGCAATTTCTAATTAGTTGGGCATGAGACACAACAACAGTTTATGAACCTGTAATAACTTAATTTATTCACCAGCTGTTTAAATTAAAGTGCAAGTAACCTGTCACTGAGATTATTTTTTTTTACCTCCAACAACTTATGTAATCGCCTGCAAAGAAAGAAAGAAAGAAAGAAAAAAAAGAAAGAAATTCGGAAGCGTGCCTTGGTTTTGGCCTATAAGATTTAACTTTCGGCTGTGATCAGGATTTGCATACGGATCACTTTTCAAACCTGGACGTAACTCAAAAACTACGGGACGGGATATCCATGAGTTCATGTGTGTGTGTTTTCTAACTTCTGGAGAGATCCAGTGAAATCTTGATCATGGCCCTGGATCCAAATCAGTTTCAATCATGAACATGTTTCATGATTGGTTAGGTTTTGGTCTTGACCCAGGGCACAAATAACCAGGTGTGTTAGAAAAATGTGTTTTTCTAATTTCTAATTATCCCAGTAGGTGAATGGCTGAGGTATGAACTCTTCTAACCTCAACTTTCTTACCTCTTTAAATAAATGTGCAATATCTGTCTTAAACCTGGTAGAAGTAACACCTGAGCAACCCTACAGCTACTTTACACCTTTGGACAACTGTCCAAAATCTCATGGGATAAATCATTAAAGTGACCAAAATGAGAATCTGTATGTACTTTTATGAGGACATAAGCCAACAGAAAACAGTAAAATAGTCAGTACGTTTGTGCTTTTAGTGACATTGGTGATGTGGTTGTGTAGCTGGTTTTTGGAGCTGCAGTTTTTGCCAGAACTGACTCAACTCAGAATTTTCAACAGCTCTAATTAGACCCAAAGAGAGAGACACTAGCTATGTTTAAATGGACACAAATATTCTGAATAAAGGGCTGATCAAAATAAAAATGCTTCGTGTAAACACGTCAATTGGAAGATTCTGATCCGATTGGACTCATTTGGAAAGAAATTATATTCCGATCGCGAGGTGTGGTTTATGCTGATTCTTATTCCAAACCGCGTCCATGTAAACACTTATTCCGATTGTGACATCCTGTTTGAGGTAGAATTACGCTCACTGCACATGTTTGCCACGCATGTCCTCCCGCTCTCTCCTGTAAACGCAGGAGCATTATGCATCGCTGAGCCCGTAGCTTGATCACAGAGAAAAGCAGAAACAAACGTAGGGCTTTCAGAGCCTGGCGCAGGTTCATTCTTTAAGAGTTCAGAGTTTAAATTGCGGGGAAAAGCGCAAAAGTGCAAAGTGTTAGGCAAGTGCACTGTGTTTACAGCACAGGCGGAAGTACAACTTCTTCTGCTGCGGTTATTCTAGGGAAATTAGACAAATCTGCCCATGTCAAAATGCTATTCTGATTCAAGCTTGGTGCATGTATACGCACGTCATGATTGGATTATTTGATTTAGCGTCCATATAAACATTGGATTTGGAATTTCCAATCTCTGAAATTTTTAATCTGATTAAGAAATTGTGTGCATGTAAACATAGCTAATGTCACTGTGTGGCTCCAAGCTTTACTCTGCTGTCAGGCCGTAAACTGCTGTTTGTGTTGGTAACACAGCCAGAATTGACTCAGCCAACCCTTCTGTTGACAGACAGCTTGGACTTAACTTTCACTGGCGTTCCGATAAAGGCAGGCGGGGTGGGTACATTCCTGCATTTTAGGATCTAAATCATGTACTGGCAGCCAAGGCCAACACTGGAGCATTTCACGTCAGGGTCTTTAGACTTTGAACCTGTTCCCTGATATTCTGTCTTATCAACATGTCCTGGCAGGGTGTAAGCTGCTTGTATTCTAATTTATAATGTTCTAATGTTCAAAACTTTTATGGCTCGTTTCCCCTTGAACCAAACCAATATCTTGCAAAAATAATCATACATACTAGTAAAGATGAACTTTGTTGACCTGCTCGCACTATGCACCATCACCTGATGACGTGGCGTACGAAAAGCAGAGTATTTTTGGTCATTTGGCATGTACAAGCCCACCCACAACAATGACTGGGCAGCTGAACAGGTCCACTGAATGGGCCGTCCCCAGCGGTGAGCTTGGTTAAGACAACAAATCAGGAATGAACACTAGAGCTCCAAACATCGATAAAAAGAGTGAAAAAAGACCCTTCAACATAAAACGTGCAATCACCATTATACAAGAAATACATTTACACCAGACTTCCAACAAGCATAGAGTTTGAGACTCAAAATCAATAATACAACCCATAACCATTACAATCTTATGAGTTACACCGTTCATCAGTGATTGTTTTTACAACTTCAAAATACTCAACCAGATTTTGGGTGTTGCAGTGTCATATCAGGATGACTTCCCCTTAATACATCCGTTATCAAAAATTAACAAAAGTTCGGAAACGTGGCTGGTGAGTTTTACCAAGCTTTAGCAATTATTCAGCTTTGAAATTCAAAACAATTATTACGTCCTTCCCACCAGGGGTGGGGGTGAGGGTGCACATTCTTCCTGAATTTGAGAGAAAGATTTGGAAAATAAAGTACTGAAAACTAGATTTAACAAAGTTAAAGTTTTTCTCAATTCTTATTTGGATTTGGGTTTGAGTTAGAATTGAGCAATTCAACCCCTTCATAAACACATATTACGAGAAAATCTGTGCTACTTCCAAAATGAAAAGAATGAATTTTAAGCTCCACACTCATCTTAAATATGCCTTTATTTTAAATTTTTATATTCCTCACATTCATCCTGAGCGCAGACAGCAGGAACTGCTCCTTTAAACCCTTTGTGGCTGTGGCACATGCCTCCTCGTCCTTCTCCCTGTGTTCTAGCTTGAATCTTATTTAAACAAAAGTCATTACACTGACTCACCCATTCAAAATTCTTTACATGTCCAGACTGAAAGAAAGGGACAGATTGACTCCATGTCTGCGGTGTCAGTGTCCCTCTGTTTCCATGTCTGACATGTGAGGCATTTCTTTGCCCGTGTAAACAACGCTCCCAGGAATTCCATTTGTTTCCCTAATTGTTTCATGTTTATGGCAAACATGCTTTGTTCCTCTTTTTTCCTACCTCTTTTTTTTCCCCAACACAAAGAGACTAAAGTTCCACTTATGAGTCGTGCATTACCATCATAAACATCCATATCCTGTGAACCAAACATATTTCGGTCTCCATCTCATTCCGACCTAAAGTCTGCTGTGAATTTCCTCTGGTGTACACACATAAACACAAACAGCAGCACTCACCACGTGGTCGATGCCGATGCTGTTCCAGCCCTGCATGATGGGCAGGAAGGAGATGAACGTGGGGATAACCCAGCACCCGCCGATCATCAGAGCCACTCGCATGGGCGTCATTTTGTTCTGGTAGACCAGAGGCTGGCAGCAGATAGCGTAATACCTGCAGACAAACGATACCAACGGGACGACCAATCAAAGACTATAGAGCTCGCACAGGAAAGTCAAGATTATCGATAAAAGAAAACCAGACTAGTGGATTTGGACTAGAAGACCAGAGGGCGCAAACCTTCACAGAGGTAGGGCGCCCTATCTTACAATATTGAGAAATTACTCAAATAAATATTTTCAGGATCACCATTCTGATTCAGATGTCTCCCAAAACTAAAGCACTTGGTGCAAGAGATCCCTGTTCTCAGACAGAAAGAAAAGAAAGAAAGAAAAGAAATAATCATTGATCAACACCAAACACCAGTTTACCACCATATTATCAGCCACAGCATTTTAAACCTTGGCCGCCCACACAGTTCAATGTTCTGCTGGGAAGCCTTTTATTCTGTCAGTAATGTGGGTTCCACTTGATACAAACTATCCACCCCGAAAACCCTTCGGAGACCGAGCATTGCTCACATATCTTAAGAAATGTGCTATAAATCCCACTCAAATATGTAAAAACATCGTAGCACTCTTAGTTTAAATGATATTCACTTTTATTTGATTTAAAATGACGTAACTTCCAGTTTGAAACAAATCCAAACCGAAACATTTGGACTTTAACTAACTGGCTTTAGTGCGCTGGAGTTCACGCGGCTGGGCTGTGGGGGTACGACTCACGGAGTTTGCTTGTTTTGCTGATAAAGTGCTTAAAACGGACATTCATAAGACAGTGTTAAAGGTGTAAATTGACAGTGTAATTGTCTAATTCCAATCCCGAACTCAACCTCTCCGCAGCGGCTACATTTCCTGTCCTCAGACGGCTAACTGAACACTGCGCTCTGCGGCAGCAGCGTTAAGGCTAATCCAGTTCATCCCACCGTCAGTCACTGTTGATGTTTCTGCAGCCTCCCCTGCTAGGTCTTACCTCATTACCTGCTCGCAGTGCGTGGCCTTTCACAGTCATTTGGAGTGGCTGTGGATGCTGTGTGTGGTCTGCGCTGCGCTGCGGCACTAAAAAAGGTCAAGAGATCCTTTCTATTTGAATTGCCAAAATAGTGGCTTTAAAGGGTTGCAAATGAATCCTTTGAGTGAGAATGTGAATGTCTGAATGACACAGGCGTGAAGCTTTACATTGTCCAAACACAAATGTCCACACAGGAGCACAGTATATATAAATTGCAGGGGGAGATTAGAAGGCGGGTGGATGGCAGCGTGTTCTGATGATTGCTCCGTTTATTTCTAATGACTCATTCAGACGTTCTTTACGTGAGAGATGGTTTCTAGGCTGCATTTAATGTTCGCATGCTGCAGTGGGATGTTTGATTTTGAAAAGTTCTGTCTTCAGCGATCAACTACTGAACCTTGTTTTACCAGTTAGTTGCTTGCACAGCAGCTGAAGAACCATTCCGCGATGGCAAAGCGTGAATGAAACAGCCGATGAGTGTACGAAATATAAATAATCAACACGAATCATTGCCAGCTGAGCTAATGATAGAATCAGCGTGCGAAGGCTGAGCAGAAAAGGTGAAATATAATATTGTCATGGTTCATTTACTGTATGTCTAAAAATAAAGACATTTTCTCTGACATTACAGGGAAACAAGAGCAACACCATGAAAACCAGAAAGTGGGCCCAAATGGGATTTTCAGTGACACATTACATTGACTTAACTGTTTGTCATCAGCATGCTCCCTTTTTTCTGCAGAGTGGACATGATTGTTGGTGAATAGGCCAGAGAAGTGGCTCAGTGTCATGCAGGAAAGTAGCAAGAAAGATAATAAAATGCAGAATGAACCCAGGCATAACATTAAAGGAAGGAGCCATTAATTTAAACAACTCCTTTTCAGATAGAGGTTGAAGGTTTTTAAAAAGGCATCTTCCCTGAGGCTCAGTTTTTCCTTTCACTAGAAACGATCTTCCATGATTGAATGACTTTACATCTTTACAACCACTCAGTCCATCTTTGCTTCATTTCCCTTCTGTCTTTCCTGTTCTTAAGATTTGCGTCTTGACTGACTGGTTCCTTTATAATTTTACTCCCTATAGACTCTCTGCCCTTTCGTTTTTTCCTTCACTTAAGGTCTTTTTTAAAAAAGCGTTACTTAATAAGGAATAAGTTTAATGTATGACCTTAGATATGTATTAATACAAATTAAACTATATGAGTTAACAAAAACGAAATTTACAAATGTATCAGTCGCTAGTCATTTATTAGACATTTACTCATCTATTAAGATTGCTCAAGTTTTAGATTCAGCAGCTGCATAGGAGCATAATTAACTATTAATAAGTGTATAATAAACAATGTGTTAACTTTAATAGGGAAATGATTTACTTCTACAGTCTTATTGATGTTAATAAGCCTCTAACTTAATGTTGATTAACTGTCTGTAGAATATACAAGTGTCTTATAGGCCTATTACAAATCTGTTTAATATGCCTTAATTAACATATAAATAGACTTCACAATATTATTTAGCTTCTCATTTACACTGACAAAGTGGTCAATAATTTGTCTTCAATATTATTTATTATCATTTTGTAAATAATAAATCTGTTAATTACACTGTTATTAACTTTATATGATTTTAATAAATGTCTTATTGACTTTTGTTAGTATCTATAAACAGCTAATAAGCATCAAATAACTGAGAGTCTTATAAGCAGTAATACATTTGTTAATTGTACTGTTATTAACCCTTAGATAGTTTAAATTGCGTTGATAAACACCCTTTAAGTTATTTTGGGTTTAAGCTTATTAAGCTATTACAAGAACCTTAATATAAAGTGTTACCAATCATTTTAAATACAAAACTCAGCAATCTATTATCCAAGGTTGCAGTAACATAATGTGGCTGCCGGGTTGAAATGTGCTGTCAGGCCCCTGAAAACTGCTGTGCATTCACAGCAAAACTGTAGATTCTTTAATTGATTAAGAAAAAAAGATGAAAACCAGGAAACTGAACCCAGCAATGGCACCGATGATTGCGACCCAGAGGCTCTAGTGTCCAAGTGTCCAATTTTTTCCTTTTGGAGCATTCCAGCCACGTCTGCAGTCACCTCAGCTTTTGTTTCTAGGCACTCAGCTTGTTTGTATTTTAAGATTCATTTAGAGTGCATCATTCATCAGTAATTTGTTACCAGGTAGAAATTATCTGCAGGTCTATTCTCTGGAACAACGGATGTGGGGATTAAAACCAGAAAAAAAACCAACCCTCTTATTAAAGCTGTAAAAAGTCTGTTTTTCTCAGATCTTTCCTGGGAGTGGGTATTAACACAGCTCAAGAATATATAGAACAACAGTTATTTTATGCAATCTAATTTGAAAGTGTTTTAATATGCTTAATTGAATTAAGTGTTATAATAGAAAATTATAAATCTAAAATCAAAATCTGAGATTTCAAATATACAAAACAACATGAACACATCAGATGGTCTTATTAATGCGTTGTATAATTTGAATTTAATTTCCGCAGAGGTATTGCTACGATTTTGTACCATCCTGAAAACACACAAAATAAAGGACTAATGAGACTCAAAACTTGAGAATACTTGATTTCTCAGCCTAAATGTCTCTTGTCATGTGTTATCCTCTTCACTGAATGCCATCGTCCTTGTGGCAGTTCTGGTATTTTTAGTCTTAATTCATCTCCATTCCGCCCTTTTCAGCATCTTCAGCGTATAATGGATGAATGAGAAGCTTCATCCTGCAGCTGTTCACTTTGGTTTTTTTTTCAATGTTCATTTACTTTCTCTCCTTTTTGTCTCCGCTTCCCCTTCTTTTCTCCCACTATGCACGTCTTTCGTTGTCACATGCACGAGCGTGCATTGTCTGTCGGCCAAGCTCTTCCAGCGGAAACTCACCGGAGGCGACAGATGTTTCTTTTTCTACGCACGACCGATGATCTTCGAGTGACGTTTTCAAGCTGCGTCTTTTCTGCTTTCTTTCTTTTTCTTTTTCCCCCCCTACGTTATATCTTTTCAGTGATTCGGTGTTTTATTATGACCTCTGTATAGAAGAAAGGTTGAAATAGCTGTGACTCAGATAAGAGAAAAGGTAATAGGTGTTAATCAGAGGAGACTTTTTGACATTTCAAATTTAGAAATGCGTGGGTGTATGATGGATGCTTTCATGTAATTACGCTATTGTACTTTTGAGCATGACTCACTAGGACAATAAATACATAGTTAGTAAAACCTGTGCTCTTCCTACAATGACAAGTCAGAATGTCTGCTGTGAATAAGGCCTGTAGGAATTCAAAGTGTCTAACCATCTTCTGACCAATACAGCTGTTAACTCAGGCTGTGCAAACTAAATCAACTAAAAACATCAACTGTATTTTTATGTTTGTGTAAGTGTATCTTTACAAAAATGCTGAAAACTTAAACTCAAAAATGCCCAAGTTTTCAAATACCTACTGCTTCTCGACAATGACCACGCACTAATTGGAAAAAAAAAAAAAAATGCTCCTTCTTGGGGACACACAACAAAGACATCCAAAAAATAATCGGGGCTTTGGAGGCAGAGATAGATTGCAGCTTGTTCAACTTTTTCAGACTAAATCCTCTCTCTTCTCAATCTTGCTAACTGCAGCTCTGAACATTTCCGCCTAAGTGTGTAATTCTATCCTGTTTCGCCGGTCTTAGCGAGACACTGAACCCCAAATTTCTCTGCCTATGTTTCTGTGGAATCTGTGATTCCTTTAATGTCCAGTATCAACTGAAAAACCCAGTAACAAGTAGTATCAGAACTAAGTGATACCTGCATTGAACCCTTTTTTTCCTCCACGATCTAAGAAAAAATAACTCGTGGCGTGGTTTGGATTCAAGCCAATCACTGCAACCATTCCTTGAGTCAATGAATGATTGACCCCATGCCTGGAAAAGTTGCATGTGACATATCTGAAGGCATTGTAAGTTTAGCCAAGACCAAAATATTTAGATATTATGGAACAAATAAAGCCATTGTCACTGAAGGTAGTTTGGATTAACACAGCAGATTCTGTGGGATGCTAATGGCTCCCTTCGACTGTTCCAACCACACCAACATGAAGAAGAACCCAGAGAGGAGAGGGAAGAGATATACATGAGTTTCCTTTTAAGCGCCCTTGTATTGGTTATACACTTGTATTGGTAAATTACTTTTCTTCAGGGAAACAGTCAGGAACATCTTGTCAGAATTCACTCAAGCCGACATTCAATTAAATAAATATGATCTTAGTGACGTGCTATTAAGCACATTTTTGACAGCCAGAAAGACAAGATCCCTGGCTGAGCTTCCTCAACAGCTTACCGAGTCAAAATGATTAAAATTCTCACTTTTGGTGCCTTGAAGAAAATGGCTGCCATCACCACAAACACGGCAAACCTAGTGACACATAACAAGCTGTTCCACTGTGCCACTTATTCCCCACT
>KV751331.1:935785-946567 GCA_001698575.1 Mola mola | reverse complement strand
ATTAATTAAAATTTTATTATTACCATATGTATCTAAAAAAATGCTGTGGGAGAAATTTATTGTAAAACTTTGCTTATTCTCAGTTTTATCCTTCTATATTATTAACAATATCAACATGAAACATACTTTTTTTCATTTTATATCAATATTTCATCTTTATGTGCATGTGCCTCACAGGCCCGTATGTACATCATCAGCTCTGTTTTATGGCAGATGACGTGGATTATTTGTACATACTGTGTGCGCAGATAGTGCAGAGTGCGGGGATCGAATGCAGTGAGATACAAAGTCACAGCTGCTATTGAATGAATTTTTAAGTTGTGCAGCTCACTGGTGTCAGTGAGTAATGACCTGATTCAGACCGTTATTACAAACACACACACACGTATACACACACATGCACACATACACAGACAAGTTCTTTCTCTTACAGACCTACATGCAGTTATGCAATAATCTAAACTCTGTCACTGATCTGTTGACACTGTTATTTCCCAGTCAGTCACTGAAACTAACTAAAACCATTATTTTTTTTAATTTTATGCTTGATTATGATTATATTTTCGAATGACGGGCAGTTATGTGTGGCTGCCTGTTGTAGCAGAGCTTTCTGTATGCTCATACTTTAAATCTCCAAATATCTGGATCGCAAATGGTGCATTAATGTATTGACATCTTGATATTTGGCAGTACTGCTCATAAAAAGAAGCAGATGAGAATCAGATATGTTAATTCACATCTAACTTAATCCAGGGTGCTTATGTCGACCCAAACGCAGACATGAGTGAAACTTTAATGTCGGAAGCCTGTACTTCCATCCATGCTGACCGCCTCCTGGTGGAAAAACAAATGTTTTGATGCACTTCGAAGCAATTACGTTGTCAGCACATGTGACTATAGGAAAAACTGTGAGATGAAATTTAGGAGGAGGCTCTGCTTTCAACTGTGTCTGTCAGCTTGTTTATTTGTTAAGAGAATTCCTTTATGGATGGGATGGGAAATGGGCCAAGGAAGTAGCCATTGAATTTTGTTAATTGGGCGGATCCAGCAATTTTGATTTAAGGGGACTGTTGAGCCTTGTTGGAGGTTTTTGCTCTTTGAGTGCATTCAGAAACATGATGACTAAATAATTCTGATTTATCTTTCTTTATTTTTTTGTTTGTTTGTTATGTGTATTTCAGAGGAGTCCAAAAAAAAAAAAAAAAATCAAATCAGTTTGTCACGTTTACTCAGCTCAGTTGTATTGTGTCATATCACCTTCACAAATCCAGCCACTTTATACACACGCTGACACTTTTTGCAGTCCAAGCTCAACCACTACTACAACTACTCAATACAAGGTTGGATCTGATATATATGAAGCTGGGACACACGGACGGTCACCCACAGGTGCAAAAATATTCTCCCTCTCACACACACACACACACAAAGCTTTTTGCCTGACAAAGGCCAGAACATCTGACTCCAAGGGACAGGCTACCAGCCAGCTGTAATTTTAACCTTTCTTATTAATCAAACGGAGTAATCAATCATTGTCAGATTGATCAATTCAATTGTCAGATTCAGCTGTATACATGTGAACAGCAGCTTGCATGACAGGTCAGATGGAGGTTGAAAACTATTCCAGGGGTTTGTGTTTAAAAAAAACAAACCTGTCAACTTGAAGGACACCAAGGCCCCAGCTAGACAGACGCTGTCAGATTAGAAATAAATCCTGACAGGAGGGTAATCAAACGGAGCGTTTCTGAGTTTGCATACACAGATGAACCAGCGAGAGAGTTGGTCAGCCAGTCGGCCGGCTCTCCACCCTCTCCAGTGTGGACGCTCTGCGTTCTATAAATAGCTCCAGGCGCAGCGAGTGGCTCTGAAGGGTTTCCATCTGCCTGTCACTAAACCAAACAGTTTGCTTAAAACAGGCTGTTAGTGCTGGGAACAAGCACCATACGCTCACACACAAATCACGCTGGTCACCCTCAAGCATGTGCTCAAAAATATGAAACGCACAAGCACACGTAATGTAGAGAGACTTAAGTGTGCACATGCTCACACTGGAAATGAATGATGGCTTATATATACACAAACACTGTATGTATACCGTGCCCTGACATACAGTATGAGACACACACACGTAAGTTGTAACTCAGAACAGTTTGAAAACCATGAAGGTGCCCAGCAGGGAAGGGTGCCATGTTTAGTTACAATGATGAATGGGGTTTATCTTAATGTGCTTAAAGTAAATAATCGTTATCAAAAAGGAATTCTGTTACTGTGAGTATGATTTACGGATGAACGCGCTGTGGAACACGGACTCTGGATCTAATAGTCTGTAGAGAACACATGAAGCAAGCATAGGAGCAGCAAAATAAGAAAAAAAACATAAAACATATTCATGACTCCGCTGTGTTTTTATTTTAATAAAAATGCCACCTCAGGTCAACGTTTTGTCATTCGGCCTTTGCAAGGTACCCATTGGTGTTGCCTGCTGGTGCAGAAAAGCTTTCCCTATTGCAAGCCAGTCCCTTTAGCATCCGTGTTATGGATAGTTTGAGTAAGTTTGATGAAATGAAAGGCACAAAACTGACATGTTTAGGTTTAAAAAAAGTGTTGATACTTTGTTTCAAACAGGATGCCAAAGTCTTGTGTGACCCTCCACTCGACCACAACTTCCAGCCGTCCCAGCAATTATTCGTTTTACGCTGAGGCAGACAGCTTTACATCGCGGGTGCATGTCGTCATTTGTTGATACAATCATAACAATCAGTAAGACGGTTCTGTGTTTGTCTGGCTGAATTGTCCATTGCTGCTGAAAACTTCCAGCTGAAATCATGGACGCCAAATGACCCATAACCACGACACAAATCAGCAATAAAAATGAACTGAGCTAGGATTTTTTTTATCTCTAAAATGTTGCCTGAGGTGACAACTTAGTATCACTATGACAGCATTTCATAAAAATTCTAATGACTTCCTATCAAGCCATAATGGTAATAACTAATCATGAAATGATTGTATTTATGTAATAATAAGATTGGATTTCTTTGTTTAGAAAACTATGATCTCCCGGCAGTTCGCAGCTTTATGCACATACTTCCTGATTAAATACAAAATCATAAAACACACACACGAAAAATCTCTTTTTAATAAGGAACCGAATGAGCTAGTGGAGCCCAGCTTGCAGCACGTGTGGCCCGTTCGCACACTTGCCTCAACACATTGCGAGAAACAAGAGGTGCCTGGTAACAACGGTTGTGTTTGTGTGCTGTTTGTTGATGAGTGGTTTAGTATCCTCTGAATCACCCTCTGCTGGTGTCAACTGCCCGCGAAGCGTGTGTGTCCGTCTGTTTGTGTGTTGGCTGCGTATGCGAAATGCTAGGCAGCTTTCCTCTCCTGCTGCATCGATTTCACCTCCAGTCTTGGCTTCTTTTGCGACAATAATGTCTTAATATGATATGTTAAAAGGAATGGTTCTGACTTATACTCTTATTTACGCATTTATTATAGATGCATCACTATGTCAACCAGCAAAAGAAAGCAGGCGTCCAATCAGGGATGAGAAACTGGATATTAAATAAGCTGTTTTCCGTGTTTTTCTTATAGGCAGACAAAAAATGATTAAGGTGTTTCTTTTACCTTGACATGTTTCGACTGCTCAGCGTTCAGCAGTCTGTATGGTTTATGGTTTTTCTGTTGCGCTGATGCAGTATTTCTTCATGGTTCTTTGGATACTTTCAGTAATCAGGGAGGCGGATACCAAACAGTATGGGGGGGAAGAGTGGATAAGATACGTCACTACACCATAACATGAAGCCTCTGAAGAAGACTGCAGAACGCTGAGCAGTCGAAACATGTCACGGTAAAAGAAGCACCTAAATCATATTGATCAGTTCCTGTCTGCATATAAGAAAAGCATAACTCATGTTTGGCCAAAAATGATACCTGTTGACATCTTTTAACTCTTCCCAATAATCACTGACCTGCATCAATAAGATACATAGAAAAATAGAAAAATAAAACATACAAATTGTTATAAGTTACCTCCCATTGGTTTCACCGTATCTGAAAACATCAGTAAACAGCTCACAAGTCATGAAGTCGAGTGTTGAGAACATTTCCACTCCTGCGGTCGTGAATACCACAAGAGGAGGGCGTCCGTGTGAACATTCCTCGAGCACATGACAAAGACAGGCCCATTAGAAGGAAGCCAAACCGCTGGCATTCCAGTTTGCATCTCCCAGTCTGCTGCATCGAAGTGGAGGTGAGGCCGCTATAAAAGTGGGACGGCTTAGGCTGGACCGCTGACAAACACTGATCTGTGCCTGTCGGCACTTTTTAGGATACTAAATGTTATCGATTTCAATGTTGTGACCGCCTGTTATTTAATCATTTGAATGTAAACAGGCTGACTGATGCTGTGAACAAACACACTGACTCTTATCTGTGGCTTTTAATGATGAGCTCAGAGTTGCCCTTTGTTGTTTGTCTTGTGTACTGGGAATCAGTATAATCAATTTGTGTTTGTGTGTGTGACAGAGAGTTTGTTTGGCCTCGATGGATAGAAAGACAACGATGCAGAGAGAAACAAATATGACGTGTCACGATTGTTTCCTCAGGGAGATGAGGCAGCACAGCGGTGAATTTGTCACTCATCAGTGTTCTACACACGCACGTGTCCACACACGCGTGCACATATTGCATGTAAACTGTTTTCATTCACACATACACACAGAACTGACACACATCTGCCTACATTCACTGTTTTGGAACACACTCAGGCCACTCTGTCACACACACACACACACACACACACACACACACACACACACACACAAACACACACACACACACACACACACACACACACACACACCCATGGACAGGGTCATCCTGGGGGCAAAGGGCAGCCTGAGGTTCCAGGCGTCACACGGTAGAAAGAGATGACACACTGGAAGAAGAAGAAGAAGAAGAAGAAGAAGAAGAATGAGTTGTGGTGACAGCAGCTCCCACGTGACTGGCCATCCTCAGGACGACCTGACAGCTTGTGTAGTGTGCATTGTTTGCTTCTCAGCATGCAAGGGAAAAGGAAACACGTTGGGTTTTTTTTAACAGTATCCCTTCAACGCATCTGCTGTGTTGTGTTTTAGATGTAAATGATGTTTCACTTAACTGCGGCTGTCTTGCTCCCCCTCCTTTAAAACTCTCCCTTTCCTGTGATCATCCTTTCTATTTTTGTCTCACTTTAGTGCACTTTGTCTTACCCCTTGATTGTACCAGGCATGTCTCTATGACACCTCGTGTGTGCCTTGGTTTTTCGCTCTGTGCTCCACGATGCTTTGCACTTTACCTGGAGTGTTTCCGAAGGAGAGCATCATGCCTGCCTGCCTGTGCTCGGATTGTGTTTTGTCACATGTTCTTGATGTTTGTGCCTCATATATGGGGGTTGAGGGCCTATAGGCATATGGTTTATTCTTTTGGACTGCTGTAAGAAGTAAAACTCAAATCAGTGTCAGCACAGATTTATTATTTTGATAATTTACCAGATTTGCACTTCAGCGTACAGTTCAAAACAACCTCAGTCCTAGAAATTAAAGGCAGAAAGGTAGTTTTGTGACACCACTGAAATGTGTCATGGGGCCCCTTGGGTTTACAAACATTGTCTAGAATGGCGATAATCAGCCAGAAGAGACATACTGATGGAATTTAGGGGGTACTATAACTTTGCGTGCTTTCACATCTAATCCAGTGTAGACTTTATGTCATGGTTCCGCTCTCTGCTTTTAGTTTGGTAGTTGTGTTTCGTTCTGTCTCCGGCGTTGTGGTTTTGTTTTACTTAATTTCAGGACATGAAGCGGTGCGGGTGTGCAGAGCTGATTACCCGCAGCTGTTGATTCCTCATCAGAGGCGGTATTTAAGACACAGATCCTGATCTGCTCGTCGCCACGTCGTCTTGTTCCCAGCACGGTAAACTTCGACCGCTCCCTACGTCCTGATACCTTTGAATTCCCTGTTTCCATGTTCTTCGTGTCCAAGTCTCCTAGTTCTGCTCTCGTGACCTTTTGCTGCTACTTTGATCCTGTGGTTCCTAGTGTTACTAGAGATTTTCTGTTCAATACTTTGCTCAGCCTTCCTAGCGTTGCTAGCAATCTTTTGTTTATACTTTGTCTAGCACCTTCCTGGAGTTTCCAGCGCCTTTTGTTAATCATTGTTTTGTTGTTCCAGCCCTGCCGGAACTGGAGAGCTCAGCCACCACAGCCGTGTCCTGTCCTGGTGTTCTTTGTTACTTTGTTCGGTTTTGATTCTTGTTTCTGTTAATACGTTTTATTTTGTACTTTAACCCCTGAGCTTCCTGTGTCCGCTTGTGGGTCCAGACTCCGCACGTCACACTTTAGCCCATCTCAGTTTTATTGGAACCAGAAATCTTCAACAGACCAAAATGCCAGACTTTCATCCATTCATGACTTTGGACCAAATACAGTAAGTAAAAACGGGCTTTCATCATAACCATTATACAACATAAAAAAAAAAATAAAAAAAAATTCATAATGGCAACACTTTGTGAGTAGTGCAACTGAAACCGCTCACCTGTTTTCTTTCATTCCTTACAAGGATGGCAGAAGATAAATAGGATGCCAATCAATATCAAGTATTAGGATACACCCCCCATTTCTTTAATTCTCTGTTATGATTGTAGAGTGAAATCAAATGCAGCAAAATTTTGAAGTATCTTCTCCTCACCTAAGAATTGGTCAAATGGTCAGGCACTTTTGTATCCCAAAGAACTTATAGTGCCTTATTCCCCAATTAAGAACGTAGCGCTCCTAAAATTCAGTCTTACTGATATCAGGCCCCTATTCTCTGGAACCAACTCCCAGTTCAGATCCATGGGACAGACACCCTCTCTGTGTTTAAGAGTAGGCTTAAAACCTTCTTTTTTGATAAAGCTTATAGTCATAGCTGGCACAGGCTGGCCCATAGTTATGCTGCTATAAGTCTGGACTGCTGGGGGATTTCCCATGATACACTGGGCTCCTCTATTTCTCTACCTCGCTCTTTCCGTACTTCGTCTGCTCTGTCACGTCCCAGTATTTGTGTTACGAACTTCGCCCGCAGTCCCTCTGCCTTATCGTCTCTCAGCCACCTGGTGATGTGAGCGTGATGGTTCTGCCAGCGACCTGCTATCCAGTGGAGATTTGACCTTGTGTCTGGTATCATGATCAAGTTCACCTATCCTACCCAGCAAAGGACAGAGTGGCCTGGAATCCTGAGCTGGATCACTGTCAGGTTCCTGGACTCTGCTCTTTAATAACATGCTCCTGGACTCAGTTGTCATGTCTTCATATCCATTGACTCTAATGACTGTTCTCCCTGAGGTTTCGTCTTTCTCCCTGTCTAGGGTTTTTGGAGTTGTTCCTCACCCGGTTCGAGGGTCTAAGGGTAGAGGGTGTTGCTATGTACAGATTGTAAAGTTCTCAGAGGCAAATGATTATTTGTTATTTTGGGCTATACAAATTAAACTTGATTGATTGATCTTTTGGACCTTGGTCGGTTCATCCCGCAGCGCCAGTTCTGCTTACCGGAAGTGGCCCACTAGGCGGCTCGCATTCCACGCCCGGGCTCCAAGCCAGCGAGCCGGGCTTCTTACCCATTTAAAGTTTGAGAATAGGTTGAGGATCGTTTCGTGCCCCGAGGCCTCTAATCATTCGCTTTACCGGATAAAACTGCGTGTCCCGAGCGCCAGCCGTGTAGGAGACATTGAACCCCCCTCCTAACCCCGGAGGGTTCTGAGATTCAGGTTTGAAACCTAAACTGCCACTGTTTTGACTAATGGGGGGTTATTAGTATTTCGAGTTTAATTTCATGCATTTGTATGTACTATAGGAATATATCATTAAGAGGTCTGTCCCACCTGAGTTGTCTGTCCTTGCAAACGGCCACCATAACCAGCAGGTTTCCCAGGATGCTCATCAGCATGATCAGAGACAGGAAGCAGATCAGAGCCAACCGCTTTGGCATGCTGTCACTATGGGAACAAACAAAAAGACAGGTAAGCTCAGATCCGCAAAGTGAAACCCCAGGCTGTATCAGACAGAGGGAAGGAAGCGTGCAGTTCAGATGCACGAGACAAGGCGTTTATGTAAAAATCCATCTTTCTTTAATCAGCCATCCCTTCTCACAAATTGCTTGCCTCAACATTTCCCAATTCACTTTTGTTGTATTGGAGCAGTCAATAACAGAAAGTATTGTCCAGCTAATGACAGGTTACCATGTAATTACGTTTCTGTAGCTCATAATTTTTCTCGAGGCAAGAACCTTGTTCATGACGCTGTGAACCTGTAAGTGTGAATCAATAACGTGTGGAGAAGTAATTTCTCCACTATACCAATACAATCATGTTCAAAGAATTGGCATCTATATGTTCTAAAAGAAACAACTGGATTTGATATGGGCCTATCACAGATACATTTGTAATCAGCTTAAATTTTATCAATATCGGCAAATATAACTTAAAATGATTTCAAAGAACAGATTGCAGAAACGGATGGGTTGGTTTATATTACATTTCCGGTGAAAGTTACTGTTTCAGTGCACTGCTGTCATTTAAGTCAGTAAAAAGTTGATTGTTTATGTGTACAATATTCTTCTGCGTTGCATATCTCTGCTACGAATATTTGATAGCCTTATTTGAGGGAAAATTGTGAAGAATTTGTGTACATCAGCTAATATCGGTTATTACTCCCTGATATCAGTATCGGCTCCAGAAATTTCATATTGGATGGGCTCTATTATCCGTCTCTGCTTGATCGCAGCAATGGTGGGTGGAGCCTATCCCAGCCTGATCAGGCGAAGGCGGGGTCAACCTGGTCAAGTCGCCAGGTCATCGCAAGGCTGACAAATAGAGACAAACAACTATCCACACTCACATTTAACCCTACGGACAATTTAGAGTGACCAATTAACTTAACCCCCAGCTGTGCATGTTTTTGGACTGTGGGAGGAAGCCGCACAGAAAGGCCCTGACCCGGGAATCAAACCAAGGACCTTTTTGCTATAAGGCGACAGTGTTAAACACTGCACGACTGTGCCGCCCCTTATCTAATTAAACCTGTATACACCTTTAGACATTGAGAGTACCCTTGAGAGGAAGTTAATAAGTCATATATATTTCTAACAACTGTAATCAAGGAAACTGAAAAGTAATATCTAGAACCTACATACACCTGTAATGTTCCCATCTTTTTGTACTATTGTATCACACTACAATATTGCTATTTTACTCCGCTAAATTTATTTGGCCATATTTCATGGCCTCTTGCATTTTGTCCAGATGCACAACGTGCCCTATAGCATTACTGGCCAACACACTGTTAGAATTGGCTATGAATATAGCATGCTTTTCAGTCTATTAACCTAATGTGTTTTACCCTGTAATTCTCCATTGAGCTGTGGTTCCTGTCTTGCACTGAATCTAGGGTAAAACTCATATTTATAGAGCAGCTTGACCATTTGGAATCAGCTCTGCAAAGCAGAAAAACAAGTGCTAGAAGTAACTTCTTTATCTTGTCAGCGAGACACGTCCAGACAACACTCACACACGTTGTATAATACATTCCAAGGACAAGACATGGACAGTGGTTGGCCTGTCCATGTCCGGGTAACTGGCCAATTATACTCGGTTACGTGAAAGTCCAACCTCTGTACGGGGCAGAGCCCAGCCCAAGAAGATAAATGTACAATGTTTCTAACAATCGGGGCTCGCTCTGACTGAGATCCTGCGAGAGCTCCGTCACTCCGAGTCCAGCGCTGCCATACTTTATATGAGACCAGAAAATAAAGATTATATCTGAAGACTTAAGAAGACTCCGGTTTGTTCTTGGGCTCCCAACAAAAGAATCTGGTTAACAACATTAAGCGTCCCCTGATATCTGATGGGCTCTTGCACATTACCCATAAACACATAAGATCCCTAAATTGAATAATTTCATTGTTATTTCAAGTGTTGGCTGGCATGAAACTCATTTTTTGACATTTGGACCTTGGGAAAGACTTTGATCAATTTGTCAAATTACTGATTGCATAAAAGTCACTTTACTGTCAGGGTGACCGAAGCTAAAAAGACAGGCATAACACTGCAAATGCCATGTTTTTACTGGGTACACACACATATAATTTTGGCATGGCTTCAACAAAATATCTCGAAGTACACCAAAGGAGCCCTCCGAGCGACTGGTGAGGGGTAAGTGCCTCCTGAAAATGACTTGTTTAATTTCAGACTAGTTTGACATTGGTATTGCATTATAGTAATCCTCCCAAGTTTTGTGATCTCTTAACAGAGAGGGAGCAGCGGGAGTGAGAACGCCATTACATAAGCAATTTGAATTTTCTCATCCCATGAGCTTGTCCTGCAAGTCTCCAGAAAATCACAAGTTTGGGGCAATTTGTGCGTGGCTTTTATGATCTTGAATATGCTAAAGCAGAGTGATTCACTGCTGGTGAGAGGTGCTACTGGCCGTCCTTATCTGCCAAATTATTTTACTCTCACCATCTGAGATTCAAAGGCAACGTGATAGGGTGGAAATGAGGCTTGTTCTTGTGATCAGTGGTGGCAGAATGCTAGTCAGATCAAATGGGAACGCTGACAAGTTCATATCATTACCTTAAAGAAGCTTCAGTAGCAGCGTAGTAATAATCTTTCATGTTGAATTTGTCGGCGACAAAATCTGACCTCTCCTCGTAATAAGACAATAATATACTGTATATATACTGTATATACAATATATATATATA
>KV751331.1:912863-928092 GCA_001698575.1 Mola mola | reverse complement strand
ACCTGGTCACTACTGCACGGACATTGTTATTTATGTAAATACAATTCCTGAAGAACATAGGGCAGATAATATAATGATATTAATGGATTAAATAAGAAAGGCAATAACTCAAGCAAATAGGTGAATTTTTAGCTGATGCTATAAATTGGCAAATTATTTATTTCATTTTAACTGTATGCTGGATGGAGGTTACCAACCGAGCACTAACTTCACTTGTGGTTCAGAAAAGGCTTTTTCAGCAGCTGTCAGCATATTGCCACCATGTAGAATCAGTGTAATAATAACCCGCCAAGTCATGAAGGGAACCGCCTACCATCTTCACCTGACATGCTACGGTTTCCAGAGTCAGGGAGCTGATTCTTGATTCAGGATTAAAAACCTTCGGCTCTCCAGCAGATGGGAAACAACACACAGGAGCTTCACTTCGAAAAGCTGCAGCCTTCATTTCCTGATAAACTGTAACCTGCACTGTACATTTAGTGCTACTGACAACCTGCTGCTCCTCTTTTCTTTTATCACGATCAGCTTCATTCATGCTGCAAACCTAAAGGAAGAAGCTAAGAGATTTAAAGTTGTTCTCCAGGAAAAGAAACAACAAAAAAAACAAACATATACAAGTACTCCCTAGAAGTCAAAATGTAGTTGTTATGATCATGAATGCAATGATGATCATACAATCACCTGCTTAGCTCAAGGCTAATCACAAAATGATCAACAAGTAGCAAACAGTTGGCTTGCATTACTAAGGCAGCAATGTGAGGTTGGATCGTATTGCATCCGATTAGTTAATGCGTAATTATCCTGCATACTTCGCTCAGCTGTGAAAATGTTAACTCAACCTTTGGAGCATTTACCAGCAACCGACACACTGTGTTTTCTGTACCACAAACTTGCAGAGGAAGACTTGCTGTGGATTCTGTAAATACTGGTCGCTCACAGAGGTCAGTAAAGGTCACAGATTACTTTGTGCACCTTTAAAAACATCAAAAATAATGAGGCCCGGGCTTTTTCCATCTCCACCAACATTCAACCCTTCGTCTCGCCCTCTGCGAGCCATCTGAGGTACAAGGTGAGATTCTGACAGCACAGCCCCCCCTACACACACACACACACACACACACACACACACACACACACACACACATTCTGAAGTCTAAGAAACATGTGACAGGCCCCAAAACATGAGCTCAGCTCCAATTACTTTACATCAGTTTCTCCGGTACTAAATCCTTTTCACCCCGATTATCATTCATCTCTTGGCCTCAACCTGATGTGGGCTTTGCCTGTAATGCAACAGGGGAAATCTGGAAATGGGTAGCACCTGGGTTGGACAGCGTTAACACATGTGTCCGACCATGTCCTCACCTCCACCTGCAGCCCCAGTGGACAGAGACATGCCTCAGAGGGGAGGCTAAACACAAAATGACTGAAACTCTGAAAGACATGATTGACATCCCTGCATACACTATTATTCTGTCATTCCAGTGTCAGAAGAGTCTGGTTTTTGCTGCAGGTGGCTGAAATGCGTCACTGTGCTGCTCCGTTTATGTCCAACTGGAAGCACACTATGAGTCACAGTGAGAAATCTCGGCACACGCATCACGCTTTGCCAAATTCGTGGCAGCGCTCTGAAAAGACTGAAAGACTTTATTAGTTTGCCTACCTCCATCAAGGATATTATATCAAACAGAGTCTAAAGCCATGTTAGTAGGTCAGTAAAGCTGGAGATACACACAACGCGACTGTAGTCAGGATTTGATACAGGAGTACTGTCATCACGGGTCGTAGGTGGTTGCCGTGACAAATCGGTACAGAAATCTGTAATTGTAAGTTTTCCCAAGCTGACGCTGGACTTCATAGTCATATAGAATCATATATGGTTTGAACGTGCAGGTGATTTCATGAGAGTCTGGTGCGTTCGGCTGGTTTAAATGTGTGATTCCCAGTTTTAGACTGTATTTAAGCACAGCTGCACTTTTTTTAAGTAACAACAGTGTGCTTAAGCAGCCACACACACAATGCTAACAACGTTGCATGTCGTTTTGCTTTTGGATCAAACTGAAAAGCCAGAAATTCCACAACAAATGAGTCAGATGTGACAGCATCTGCAGTTCACAAAGCATTTCTGAAGCCTCAAGCAGTTTTAGAGAAAAACACAGTTTTAAGGAGAGACCCTCACTATGGCTGCTGCCAAATCTGATCCCTCATAGCAAAGATTTGGGCATTCAAACATTTGGACATTTTATTTGGTCAGTTTGTTGCACTTTAAAGTGGACATATTTATTTATTTGGGAAAATGCTGCACCTTTGTTTCGCTGTGAAGCACCAGGAAAGTCTGGTGCCAACTGGGTTGCCAGTGGCACATCTGAACTTTCAGTTTGGTTCATCTCTTATCTTTTTTTCTTATTTCTTGCTCAATGTTTTATGCCAGTACTTTGATGCCAGTGGTTTTTGGATTATGTGAAGGGGGAGCGAGGGGACGCACTAATCCCCCTCTGATGCCAAGTTTTTCAGCCGCAGTCTTATTATTTCTCACACGCACAGTGAAACATTCTCATTTGTTTGATATACTGACTTATGAGTGAAATTTGGGGGATTAAAATGAAGCTCATGCCCACAATGAGACAAAATGTGCAACAGGAGACATTTAAGTCACAGCTGGGGAGCTTCAAAACGCTCACAGCTTTATTTTCATACCGGCAGACAGACGGGGCTTTCAATAAGAGGACAACCCCCATCGTCTGGGGGATCCTGTGATTGGTGTAACAAAATAAACAACACAGAAAATGAGATTTTTAGTCACAGAAAGTGTTGAGCAAATCTTGCCATATGTTTATACTCATAAAATTACCAAAGGTGTCCTTTCACTATAATTACAGCAGCGGCTCCTGTTTTGTTTCTCCTAACACTGTATGCCCTGTGTTGGCGCTTCAAGCATTTAGACAGTGGAACGTAATCGCAAGTCAACCTCAACCTTTCATGTTTGCTGTGGCTCTTAACCAACCTGTCACCTATTATTCACAGCCTGTCATTAATTATAAAAGTACAAAATGGCAGCTCTTTTTAAACAGATACCCCTTGGGTAAGTGTTAAACAGCCATTCATGTTAACAAAGAACATCAAACAGCAACTCGTTTTCTCTTTGTTAAGAGGTAACATCATTCAAAATCACAGATGCCCGTGTCTGGAACATGATGAGAGCCCATTTGGCATTTGTGGAGACCTCAACCCTGTTTGCATTTATATCTTAATGAGAGCAGCAAAGGTTAAAAAACATGAAACTCATTTTTAACTTGGGCGAGATGGTGCTCTCCATGGAAGGGAGGTTATATGTACGTGTCAGTTTTTGATTTGAGGTGATAACAGACTAACTTTAATATACAGTATTAATGACACATACCGTATGTGGTTAAGTTCCAGAGCCGAGTTGAGATGTTTGGCTAAACCTCAGCTTCTACCACTCTCGGCACCTTGTTACTTTGAAAGTACATTGTGCTACATCGTATATCACGTTAAACCCTCGTGCATCTCTCACAAAAGTTTGTCCCTTGTGCTTCTGGATGCTACACAAGGGACGTTAACAAATTGTCGACATAGCGTTTTGCTTTCTTGCATAACGAGGACAAACGCACAATGGCAATGAATCTATATAGCAGTATATGGAGTCAAGGTGTGTAAGTACAGCTATAGTTTGCAAAATTCCAACTGCACTTTAAGCCCGCAGCAGACGATAAGTATCTGCAGGGAGGGTCTCGTTCCTGCTTTCATAAAAATGCTATTAGAGGGCCTTCTTGTTCGCCAACCCCCTTTATGTGTTTGACATTCTAACAAAGCCGTCAAATCATCTTGCTTGCAGTGAACATCTTTTATCTGCAGACACGTTGTCAAAGCTGTGTGTCAAAAACAATAAATTGTGGAAATCCATAGTCACAAGACGTGGCTAAATTGCATGCTAGGCAAAGATGAGCTGAAACAGTGTAATAAATCTGCCGGCACAGGCCACCAGTGACTGATTTGACTGCTCGTTAGCTTGACATATAGACTCACAGGCTTAATTAGAAAAATTTTAGGCCTTGGCTAGCAATGACGGGAGAAATAGACAATCAAACTCAACTTCAACAGTCCGACTTAACTCAAACATTATCCAACAGGATTCTGGATAAGAAGCTGCTTAATGATTCAATTCCTATATAAAACGGCGACAGCTGGAGTGTGGTATAAAAATTACAATACATTTCTCGTTGATCTTTCTGTTCTGGATCTGGGTGTATTCTGGGACTCTGGGAGGTGGCTATGTGTTGGAGTGCGGGCCTGTAGATGTCTGCTAAATCTCTTAAGTGCAATACTGAGTGCCCATACTGCTAAAGGGATTCCCACACTTGATTTACTGAGCCCAGAAAAGTCAGACACTGAGGAGGTTAGAAGGGAGAGGAGAGACAGAAATGGATAGCAAGCAGACAGAGTAAAGAGAAAGGAGAGAATAAAAATGGAAACTAACAGCCACGATTATAGGGAAACCGAACCAAGACCAATATGAACAAACAGAGACATGATGGAGAGAAGAAGAGGTGGGACAGCGTCTGCAGAGTCTGTCCAAATCTCACTTTGGTTCGACTGACCCACATTAATCCATCACTCTGTGTCGTTTATATTTGCTGAACTCCACATTTGAAATGCTCCTTTGTCCGCGCTGCTCAGGCTTTCAGCCCAAACGGGCTTTTGCTGTCCTTTGAACCCTGATCATCGGTCATATTTTCCCACATGGGGCACAGTAAGAATTTCACATGCATCCGCATCCACACACTCACCTCCAGTCACCTGCCATTTGTTATACTAAATCACAACAGCAAGTGATGATGTGTTTCAGCACAACACTGAGGGTAGATTCTGTCTTACTGGATGTATTTACGAAACTTCCAATGCTGACAAGCTAAGCCACTTAAGGCTAATCAGAATTATTTACCCTAATGTAGGCATACAGTCCCAAATGTGAGCAAGTTAAAGTGTTAAAACCTAAAGTAAATGCAGAGTTAAATGGGTGAGGTTGTATTTTTGCCTTTATGTATTAAAATTGTTAAAGCTGATAACTGCTTTTGGGTCCCAGGCCTGAATACAGAAGCCTGAAAAATGACTGCGGATCCTCTACAAACTTACCTCTTTGAGGTAAGTTTTGAAGTTTCATCTCACGCAGGTTTGACTAAGCATAAGTGTTGTAGGAAGTGTTTAGGAAGATGCTTGGAAGTAACACATTTTAGTGAAACTCTCGCGCTGTTTAACACCTTGCAGGTATCAGCGGTGAATTTCCGGTGCTGCTAATCTGCATGCCAGAGTCTTATCTTTACTGCAGCACTCATTGCCATGATACATATCGGATTTTAAGGTGTTGATCCAGTATCTCTGCATGTTAACAGGAATTCAGCATTCCAGTTTTTTCCTTCTTGTGGCCGTTTTGCTTCCCCCAACACGCACAAAGACACAACTGAAACATTCCACGTAAGTGCAAAGAGTCCGACCATGTCTGTCAGGCAGAGCCAAGATGAGGTCAAAAGAACGCTATTTTCGACAGTTGATATATTATGAGAATAAAGCCATCATTTTTACAAGAATTAAGTCATTTATTTATAATAAAAACACTAAGAGAAAAAAAGCACATTTTAGTGTGTTACTTTAAAGGAGAGATATCAGCACCATGATGAGGGAGGTTCAGTATAGGTTTCAAAAAAACAGGGAAATTCTTCATATTTTGGCACATCAGCAGAACATTATCATCAGTTAAGAGCCTCTTTTTGGAGGCTGTCCAAGGACCTGCCTTTTTACATATCGAATGACAGTTTTTTCCTCGTAAACTTAAGATTGAGGAGTTTTGTCATAAATTTCTGACTTTATCCTCATATTAAAAAAAACAGAAAATAATTTTACTAACTCTGTCATACTCAACAGCTTGATACGTATTTGTTCAAAATCCCCAGAGCCTTAATATTATATATAGATTTATGTTTTTGACACTATTCCTATGTAAATTCAGGGGCAAGAACAGGGAAGCAAGAAAACTCTTGTTGTGCCAAATCATCTCTCATAACGCATTCACAACTTTAGCACTGCAATTAAACATGATCTTTCTAAAATGTATAAGCGCTTCATTCATCAATCAACTAAGTGCAATTTCCATTTTAACGCTTATTTTAGGCAAAATGCATGCGTAATTGTTTAAGTTTATTTACTGAATAAAATGTATTTCATGGCTACGATAACATTTTCCAACCATAAGACCTTACTGTAGTCAGGCGTCTGTAAAGAATAATTTCCAAGCTCCATCTGATGCACAGCTTTAGAGATGAAAAAGTTCATCTAACTCTGTGGAAGAAGTCGCTTTATGTATTTACTTTGCAGTACTGGGAGTACCCTGCAGCTGTAAAATCTCACCCCTGCTCTAATCTGTCCTCACAGAAACGCTGCAGCTTTATAATCAGTAGTGCTGGAGGCAGTGCCGACCTGAACCACAGAACAGGAAACAAAAACCAACAGCGGCATTTCCCCTTTCACAACTGCATCGGTGTCTGAAGATTCTCAGCCATATAGGTCATGGTAGTCTTGGCTTTTCTTCTGAATGCAACTGGTCTTCTTGTAGTTTCTTGAAGACGTTTTGCCTCTCATCCAAATTTAGAACTGAAGAAGCCACTTGGATGAGAGGTGAAACGTCTTCAAGAAACTACAAGAAGACCAGTTGCTTTAAGATGAAACATTAAGACTTTACATCTGCATCCTTAAAAGACACTTCAGACCGGCCCTGCAGTGTGTGTGCGCACGAAGACTGTGCACATATTGAGGACGGTGTTTGCGGCGATACCAACATATACATACGTTCAAAGTGTGTGTGTTTGCTATGAGCCTCGTGTTTGCCCAAATTAGCTAAATGTTCTGCACTTCAACATGAGATACCACATTTTTGTTTCAGTGCAGAAGCTCCTTTTTGAAGTTTCACTTAATTGTTTTTTTTGTCCGTGTTGAAATGAGACTGTAGCTAAAAGTCGACTCTTCATTCGAAGCAGCTCTTTATTTCTGCGGCAGCGCGGCAGAGTGAGCTTTCAGCGTTTCAGGGCTGGGTGAGGGATGACAGCGGGGGAATAAGGATTAAAAACTATATTTTGCACAGCCTTTCATATTTTATTCAGAAATTCAGGGTAAAGCTGTTACCTGTGCAAAGCACTCAAGAAGAAAAGAGGTCGAGAGCAGTACTTTTCAAAAGCAGCTCTTCAAGGACAGGGCCAGAAGTCCAGGAGAAACGCTTCCTCCGAGAGAGACTCAGTTCAGGATTCAAGGCACTAAATCAGCTTACGGTTTACGTGAATAACATTGATCGCCTCACCACCGTGCAAAGTTCTGTTGCAAAACCCTTCATCCCTGCATTCACGTGGACACCACTGAACACAACACCATCTGCTGCGACAACACAAGAACTGCTCAGGAGCTGCCAAAGGAACATGACAAAGAAAGGTCAGCCTCAAAAGTCCCCAGATCCAAATCTGACTGAGCGTCTATGGGATGTGCCTGAAAAATTAGGAACACCACCGTGCAAAGTTCTGTTGCAAAACCCTTCATCCCTGCATTCACGTGGACACCACTGAACACAACACCATCTGCTGCGACAACACAAGAACTGCTCAGGAGCTGCCAAAGGAACATGACAAAGAAAGGTCAGCCTCAAAAGTCCCCAGATCCAAATCTGACTGAGCGTCTATGGGATGTGCCTGAAAAATTAGGAACTTTATAATCCAGAATTAGGATTTTATAGTACGTTCAGTTAAGTATTATACTGCAACTATAATTTTGGAAAAACGACTTTATAAAACATTTTGAAGTAAAAAACTTGAATATTTTCTGAGTCTGCTCTGTTTAACATGTACTCTATGTGCAGTATATATTCACTCGACTTCACTTATTTTATAACTTTAGTTACCATTGAGTGTACAGAAAAGGTGAATCTATCCGTCTGTGTTTTTCTTGGAATATCTTTATTACAATTCAACACATTTGGCCCCAACTCATTTTTCACATCTTCCATGTGACTGTGTCAGAGCAAGAGTGGCACAACGGTGATGAATGAATTTCTCTTATTAAAAACCAGATTTTAAAAAACCCAAAACACTCCCAGCACAGGTTTATTACATTTAGGCTCAAACAATCTTATAGTCGGACTTTAGGACCAAGTTCACACAGTGTGTTCCCTAATTTATTCATCCTCCCCATAATTTTGCAGCTTAATAAACAGAGAAAAACAACCGTGCAGAATCTGTCTGACCGAGGTGACCTGAGATGTGTAGATCTGTGGATTTTTCTGGCCTTTTCTGCAAAGAGTCGACTAGCGAGCAGGAGGGGAGGCTGAACCAGCGCGTGCCTGGAAGAGCTATCAATGACCAGTGCTAAATCACCAAGTCAGGCATGAATGGAAGCGTCTTGAGAAACATCGTACATTGGAGCCCTCAGCCCAGCCAGCATTCACTCTCTGCACCTCCTGCTGACTCCTGTCTGTCAGGAGGAGAGGAAGAAGGAGCGCGGATTTGGTAGATGTCAGTTTCATCGCCGGAGATTTTTACAGCATCTTTAACGTGCTTCGATTCTGATGTTTTCCAGCCTATAGAGGCTGGGGCGTCCTTGTTTTTCCAGAGCCTCAGGATGTGTGTGCATGTTTTTTTTTTGTCTGTGTGTCATGAATGCAAGATTTCTTATTGAGATTACATAAGCGGTTGCTGGATGAATTACCCAGTCTGTGACTCCAAAAAGACGCTTTACTTAGGCGATTGCGGAGTCTGCACTCTGCAACACGCTGCCGGCAACTGCAGCAAGCAGGGCTTGAATGGATGGACAGAGACACAATAGAAAAGACTCTGGTGCTGGTGCTCTGCTGTCAGCTGATACCAGCGCTGCAGCAAACACCCAGTGCCTCTACGTTATCTACAGACGGCTGGAAGTGGCAGATGATGAATGTTACGAAAAGCTGCTGAGGCTAAGGCTGCTTATAAAAAATTAAAGATTGCAAGTTTGAGAGTTGTCTTTTTGTTGCTTTCACACAACGGAATAAAAATGGAGAACTTGGGAATTTACCGCAAACGACACGTTTAGTCTTTATACTCAAATCAAAAATGGTCGGTATGTTTTTCTGAGCTCTGTCTCAATGGTGAAATGGCCTCACAAAATGGAAATGCTTTTGGTTTTTAAAAGTTGGGCTTGAATGTTAAATGCAGGTCTGTGATGGAGGGCAAACACTTAATTTTCCAGCTGGCAGTACATAAAGCACACAGAGCGCTTCTTTTGTTTGCTCTGAACGTTTGTAGTGGATGTGAAATTACCGAATCGTAATGATCATACAATTGCAATGCAAACTGATTCAGTCGAACTGGGACAAACACATGTCATCCCAGCGCTGCTCACGAGGGCTGGGATGACATGTCGCTATTGACGGTGAAGGAAGGATAATGTGTTTTGTTGAACATTAAACCCTGATTGTACTGTAACATTGCAATAATTGTAGAATTACAATTAATCAGAATAAAAACACAAATCGAACCAGGAGCCGAGAAACGTGATACCGTCGACATGAGACAAAAGCATGTCTTCCCAGCGCCGGTAGGTATGATGCTTAACTAAAAGTACAGTATGTTGGCTGTAATTAAAATAGATTTTTTTGTGTGTGTGTGTGTGTGTGTGTGTGTTTTCCTTTTCTATCATGATTTAGATGTTGTTTATCTAATAAGCAAAATAAAATTTAATAGTGTATTTTTATCTGTAAGACAACATAACATCTTTAAAATTCTTAGGCCATCAAAAGCCTATTTTGTGGGCCACAAGAATGCATCACTGACATCACCTACAGGGCGTAGTTTGCATTCCCGAGCTGTCTCTGGCTCATAAAACAGTAGGATGGACAAACAGATGAATGACTCAGCAAACACATTTAGTGTAAAATGAGAAGCGGGCAGACTCAAACGGCTCCGTCTGTTTGGTTTTAATGCTTTCTCAGGCTGAATCACTAGAAAACAGGATGTGTCAAAGGCCACCTGCGGTGAAAAGGCCAACAGCAGGGCGAGAGGGGAAGAAACAAAAGATTTATTCACCACCTAATCAACACTGACTTGCTGCATATTATTGACTTACGGCTCCAACCTGTTGCAGGATGCTTGCACACAGTGGTTGGGTAAGAGCCCTGTGGTATCTTCCTTTTCCTGCTCATCCAAGCACTCAAAAAGTTCTTCTCACACGTGTAAAGTGCTATTAGGAGCATACCGAAGGAACAGGTGGCAATAAAATCAAATTAAAAGGCACATTTCCCTAGCTGCCGTTTCCAAATATTGCTCATGAGGGAATGCTGTGAGCAGAGTCCAAACCTGCTCCATTTGAAAAGTGCACAACATCCCTTTTGATTGCTTTGGGACATATAAATGAAGTTAAAAAGATGACCTTAGGCCTATTCAACACCACTGGGTTAGTCTTTTAGCAATTTTCGTCACTATTGCAAATGTAATTGTATGTATTTTGGGCAGACTCTTTGCTACCACAGTAAACACTATGGTAAATTTGCATTGGAAATCCTACGGTTAGTGCTGAAGTTGTTGCGGTAAACTATTATAGTTATAATGGTGTTTATTGTTACTGTTGTTTTTATTGTAGTTGCAGTTGTTCTTGTTGTTGTTGTGTTCTCCATGTATCCCAACCCCTTCTGTCTTCCTTAAACTGTATCTTCTCTCGCTTTCTATGCACTTTTTTGCCTCATGCAATCCAGTAGCCATGCCAATAAAGTCAAACACAGATCTCAACAGGAGGAGTATATCAGACTCCTCTTTTGTATAGCAAATCTGTTGCAGCACAACAAAGCATCCAGAACCTTCACACTGCCTGCCTCAGCCGCTGAACCGGACAGGTTAAATAAAATACGACCGAAAGAAAGATCTATTCTGGACATAGCACGTGCAGCAGACCATGATGGGAAGAATAACGCTTCAAAACATTTCAAATAAAGTTGCATTATTTGGTCATAAAGCTGCAGCACCCAGACCTGTTCCTTTTTTAAAATCACATCCAACTTGAAAACTACCCTTGGCTGCATTTGCATTGAATTCTGTCACATTAATAAACATAGCTGATTATCTATATTGGCAAAAGGGGATCAATATCCATATCCTGCTGTACCGTATGTTGTAACAAGCTCTGCAATTCAACCTCAGCGATATCGTAGCAGAAATGATTACAAAACATTTGCATGTTCCCACGCAACATTATTACATAAGCTCAGTGTGGCATGGATCTTCTCTCGCTTCCCTGACAAGATAACAGGCTGCGTTACTAAACGGTCTCCACCAATCACGAAGGAAGAGAATAAAAACTGGGTTACGCACTCGGAGCCATTTTGACTATATAAAAATTTAGATTGTTTTTGCTAGAGGGCACTTTAAGGTAAAAAAAAAAATACTCTGTATAGTACAAAACAAACAAGACTGAGTAGGGGGACTGCAACTCTCAATCAGCTTAACAAATGTATAGAAAAGGGCTGCATGTTAAAATTTGATGTTTTTTTTTTTAATGGAGAAGTCTAACAGTGAAGCACTGCAGAGAACATGGATTTTACTGTAGACATTTACTGTTTTTCACTTCAAGTTCATAGGATTTTGAGAGAAAAATAGGAGTTCTTTCTTTTTTTTTGTTGCTGTAACTCATATAAAATTCTGCATAATGGGGGCTGCGTTTGCAATGGAAACTTAGGTTAAAAGGTGTAAGCGGGGAGAGGTCAAACACACACATCTGTGACGCTCAGCCTCAATGTACCGCATGTTAAATGAGAGCTAAGACATAATGTGATGCTAACATATATTCAGTGGGACATGTGTGGTTGAAGAGATAACAGGTTAATGATTAACATCTATACTAATGCTATGCTAATTTGCCGTCATAAATGGTTGTGGTGTTTAATGCACCCCTGTTCCTGTGAGAGCAGCACGGCTGCCACCTTTATCACTGTCATCCATCCAGCTAACACACACGTACAGTACTTAACCCTTAACATGTGCGACGCTAGGATGTAAGTAGTTATGTAGGGCACTGTGTGGGGGCCCAGTGCGACCTCGTCATAAATCCCATTTGCTAGCTGGATTTGTTTCTGCTGGAGGCTCCACACAAAATGCCATCCAGCATATATGGATCCCATTCACGACCTCGCAGCATAAATCTGGGTCATAGCTGTATAAATCCCGTAAAATAGCTTGACTTACTGCACTTGGAAACTCTTCCTCACTCATTCCCCAGAGTGTAACTCTTAACCAAACTTACTCATCTGATTTAGTTCCTCAACATAACTTTTTCAATGGTCAGCAACAAATTTTAGATAACTTTAGTACTCGGGATGTTTATGAAATTCACTGTTGAAATCTACAATTAAAACCTCGTGGTTATATGCCTCCGCACACCAATACAGTTGCAGTTGCCATCCATTTCTGACCTGACTCATTTACAGAAAGGATGTTGTGACAAATAAAGAGCTTGATCCCATGGTGCAACAACAATTACCTGAAGCTCGGTATCAGTGAACTCAAAGAGTTTGTGGTGGACTACAATGCTTTCAATATACACTACATGTTGCTGCAAAGAAGCTCTGAATTCAACTCTTCAACCTTTGACCGACAAAATATAATCAGTTCATCCCTGAGTCCAATTGAGCATAGGTGGCAAATTCAAATTATTTCCAGCAATGGGTTCCTGAAATATATTCACAAGAATCAAATGACAGGACATTATATTGACGAGGACAAAACATGATGCCCCCCCCGCCCCCCGGCCATAGCTTTCAACGGCAAAGAGGCATAACAATAATATTCTTTCAGCAACTGAAAGAACTCATTATTATAAAGAAAATTTGTTGCTTTTAAAGTAATTTGGTCATTTTTACATTTTTAACAATTATTAATCTATTCATTCATTCATTAAAAATCCCTTTTAGCCAGCTATGCCACTTTCTACTCAATGTAAAGAAGTATTCAGTCGATCAAAACTGACAACAGGGATGTCATGACCTGCTAGTTTATACCAACACAAAATTAGTGCAACACAACCATTGAGATTTAGTGGATGACAGCAGAAAGCAGGATGAATATACACTCAAAAAATAAAATCAAGACAGTCGGAACTCTTTCAGGAAGAAAAAAATCTAACATATTAAATAAGGATTTTGAATGGAGATGGATTAATTAGTGTCATTTTTCGGGGGGGGTCATCATGAGCCAAGCTGATTCCAGTCATACAGCATGTGACAGTACGTACAGCTGACATTGTGCGTCTGAGTATGATGGAATTTCAGTAGGTGGTGACCTGAGATGAGAACGGGCTTTAAGTTGGCAGCAGGAGCGTGGCACAGCCTCAGCATTCACACTCGTGTCTAATGACTGCACAGAACGAACTAAAGCCAACCTGTTTCTTTGAATTTCCTTGCAGGCTTTTCAAGGTTTGAGTAAAGCGAGTGCAAATACACATATTTACCCCCAAAACAGGTCAACCGAGAATTAGCCAACTGATTGACGATAACGATGCTGACAGAAACTAAATTCCAAAATGTAAAAGGATGTTTGCAGGGTAAAAGAGCTGATTAAAATTGATTGAAACCTCTTTAGCCTCTATAGAAACTTTAGAAATCCAATCCAATTAAAGAAACAAGTTGTTACATTAAACTGGCCTCTGAGAGAAAGTGATAAATGTCAACATCACAACAACAACGACACAGAAAACGTACAATATATTCCCAACATGGTGCGGATTCAAAAACTTTAATCTCTCCCTCATCCTCAGAGCTAAAGGACGTCCGAGGGACTCGTTAAATTCAAAAAAACCACCCGAAAGTTTCAGATCCCTGTTTGAATCAAAGCAACAAGCCTGAGGGAACGACAACAGTCAAAGCAGCGAGCGGCGCAGCAGACTGTCTGTTGTTTCCTCAGCTGAGCCAGTATCTGCAGACAGAAGCTGGGCAGTCATGTTTCTCCTTTAGAAATGCCCTGATCACATTCAGAACTCAAATTTATGTATTTATGTGTGACCTTGATTTGGGATTTTTTTTTTTGTGTGATTTTTTTGTTCCCGCTTTCTTTTCTTTCTGCCTTCCTGCAGACATTTACGTCACTCGAGTCACTGACTGTGAATGTTACTGCATTGAGTTTTGAATGGCACAAAAGCCTCTTTATTTCATGATGCCACTGAGTCTAGTTGATGCTCCGTGTGTGAACTGTAATGGTGCAAGGACGCGTTTCAGTAAGGAGCCAGCTGACAGGAACAGTAAAGTGAATATGAAGATTCAGTCGTTATCTACTGGGCCCACGAAGCATCTCTGGGGCTTCACAGCAAAACATTGAGGCAGAAGCAGTCAGGTGCTTCTTTGAAAAACAGAAAAACATACAGCTCATCTGATGTGATCCAATGGTTTGGAAACCCCGAAATGTCAAACTGATTCAAAAAGATGTTATTTAGTCCCATTTTCAAATTGCTAAGCTAAAGGAGTCAGTTAATTAATTACTAATTGGGGACTAATAACTAATTTTAGCCAAAAAGGGTGTAAATAAATAAATGTTATGTCAGTTTGAAGTCTCATATGTTATTGGCTCAGAGATGTTTTGCAGGGGTGAAGCAGAGATGTCATGAGCTCTTTTGGAAATCGCAAGTCAAACGAAATAACTTCACAATCTCGACCGTGGGATCAATGGGGGGATTGGCGATCCCTGCCCACTGGTTCTGGACCTGCAGGCACGCCACAAGGGGGAAAAAAAAACAAAAAAATGCATTGGAAATCATGATTCAGACAGTGGTAGCAACTTTTAACCCGCAGCTGCAGGCTATGATGCCACAACAGTCACATGGGGGCTGATTCCATAACATGGTCAGTGAGGGGAAGGTATATTCACCGGCAGCACTCGTGACACCATGTGCATCTTTTGATTTAAGAATTAAAAATGGAGATAAGCTATCAAAGCACAAAACCAATGATCTTTAATTTTCACAAATCAACATAGCACTCTAACAATGACATAACCTTCTGCGCTAAAGAAAAATTACAATCAAATAGAACTGTGACCTTAAAAGCGAAAATAAAATCCAGTTGAGGATTCGGACAAGCGTAACACCTCGGATATGAAGAAACTTTACGACCAGAATATGATGGTTTTATTTTCATACAGCAGGAGGGACTGAGAGTGTCATCCAA
>KV751331.1:882797-912797 GCA_001698575.1 Mola mola | reverse complement strand
CTGATAACTATAACTGTGTTCTCTTACCAGAGCCCCTGAGTGGTTCATTTTCCAGCCAACAGGGATTCAGTTCCCAGCATGTTTTATGATTTATGTGCAGCTCAGACTCAGAATCTGTCCTGCGTTCTGCTGTAATTCATTCCCAAGTGATCCATCCACAACCAATGAAGGTAAAAATGTTAAATGTTCGAGCGTGGCTGATTTATGTAATTTGAGGCACCATCTAGAAACCGGAAGCTTTAATGTGACCTTTGTCAGGAGGTTTTCAATCACTAATACTGTAATAAGTCAGCGTTAAAGCTGATTAACACTCACCTCTCACTGACAAGCTCCTCCATCACCGGCATCTGGCCTGCAGCGCTGATAATCATGTAACCATAAATGCAGAGAGTCCCTGCAGACAGAAGATCACAATGAACAAATTAGCGCAATCATTTAAAACTATTATCAGCTGAGCTTTTAATTACAAAACCATTTCATGAAGTCAACAGATTGCAGAGATCATATTAACAGAACTTATTAGTGAATTGGAATTATGTAAATGCAGCAAATTTCTCAAGTCTGACTGACACCACATGCTGCATTGTGGTTTGAAAGAATTATGTTGCGTTTATTCAAGAGTACACAGGAAACTTCTAAACAAACTGAACAACAATGCGTTGCTAAAATGGAGAAGACAACTCTGGATACTCTGGCTTGGACCACAATGCTCCAAAATCAGACACATTCAGAACAGACACAGAGAAGATCGACATAGTTTTTGTGAAATGTTGTCAAATTTAGTGAAAAAGTCACAGTAACCTTGATCAGAGACCTCTGACCACCAAAACATAATTAGTTCATCCCTAAATGTTCAATCTAGCGTGACAGAAGTAAAAGTGTGTCAATAAGTGTATGGATTCTCGAGTCTAACAGTCTGTTGAATAGCTCAGACTGACCACATCTGTGGTACAAGTGGATATTTGTGCTAAATGTATAGAAATTCCCCTTAAGTATTTCTGTGTTATGATGTTCAAAATCAGATGTGATGTCAAACGTCGACCTCTGACTTCTGAAGAAAAGCTCTATTAGAAAAAAAATAAAGGGATGAGGGTTAGGAATTAAGGATTAAGATTTAAGATTTAAGAAACCTAAGAACAAATCAAAAGTGTTTACACATCAATGCTTCTCATATACGTATATATACACACAATAATTTGGTGATCATTTTCTGATTAATGACATAATTTGAAGTGATCTCTTCTGAACAGTTTTAAATGAGTACTAAAAAAACTACAGAAATCAGAGCTAAAAATGATAATAACAATACTCACACAATAAGAAAATAAGGAGATGAAACTCAGAAGTTGCCTAAGAGACAAGGTCAAAGGTCAGATATATAGAGCGAGCCAGGACAACAATATACCGCATGAATGTCTTGATGAATAGTCTTCATGTTGCCTGTCAGGAAGATTCATCACATATATGCACCACACAGTCAGAATAAATGACATGACCTTAATCGCGTGTCGCAAGGCACAGGTCTGCGCTGGTGCATGTCATTTCAAACATATTCACACAGAAATCCTCGGACACGAGCACATGCAGCTCTTTAAAATGCACCAAAACAAACATGCATGCTTTTTTTTATCCACTTAGGCATATGAATTCACGAGATACTGTGAGGTGGACAGAAACGCCCCACAAATGGCAAAGCTTGCGTTCATACAAGCACAAATATTCAGCTTCTATTCAATCTGTTATCATAGAGGGTTAAATTATGATTTGGATTAAAAGAGTAAAAATAAAACAAAGTAATCTTATGGCATCGTATATTAAAACTACAGTCTTTTTTTAATAATACATAATAGAGTATAATGTTATTATTTTATATGTAATGTGCCACAGAAAAATCAAAAAACTTGCCATGATTACTGATTATATTAACAGTGTCCCCGTCTCTCTCTCTCTCTCTTACACACACATGCAACCTGTTCGGCTGTTCGGACCCACCTGGTACCCACTGATGTGAGAAAGGGTCACAATGTTACATTTGGCTCCCCGATCGACACATGATGCATTAAACTTTGCAGACACCATCACAGACAGAGCCTCCATACTAAGACTAATCCATTATCGTGCTTCCATCAACTCCTGTATATTTCTAATAATTAGGACAGCTGTCTTTTTGGCAAAAGCCAAAGTTAACACATCCTGGTGATTTAATAGCAGTGCGGTCATTTGAGGGCAGGTCACATCGGTTGGCAACATTGAAAATGTCACTCACTAGAACTATTGCTTTTCTCTGTGCTCGGTAGCAAAAACAAAAAGGAGAGCTCCAAACTTCTGATCTTAAGCATGTAATTCCACCCTAAACTACCCATCATAAACTCATTAGGAAGCATTTTAGTGAGGTAATTAATCAAGTGAGCAGTAGGTTTATTTTCTCAGAAGCTTACATACAATCAGGTTTCTTTGTGTAACCAGTGGAGGCACTTTGCCAGTGTGTTTGCTCATTGGCTAAGTCAGGAGGTAGCTGTACCACACTAAGAGCTCAAACCTCTTGACTCCTCATCAGGATGGAAAGTAGAAAAATTTGTTCTCCAAAGTTTCAAATCCGGCATAATCCTAGATACCCAACAGCAATATCTTTGTTGGATTTTTTTTTTACCTGCATTTACAGGTAAACAACGATGTGATACCAGATATAATTAACTATCACACCATACTTCTGCCCAGCCGCTTTCAACAATGTGTTATCCACAATATTCCACGGGCTACTTTTGCTTTTATGCTCTACAGTTTAGCCCTATCGTAGCCCTATCAACGATGTTTTGGCTGGGCGTCACAAGGTTAACGGTTGTGTCGTTGTCTTTCCCAATAAAACGCTATTAGGGCTGATTTGGCTTGATAACATTAATGGTTTAAATGTTTTAATACTGCATGCTTTTTATTTGTGGCTTCTCCTAAAACACATTTGTATCATGTATTATTTACACGTTAAACCATTTTGCCACGTGCCGGTTAAGTTTAGTCTTGTCTCTGTCTAGTTAGTTTTGATGTTTTGTGTTCGCTGTTGTATTTTTCAGTCTGTGTTTGTTCCTCGTTTTCCTGTTAAGTGTTTGCAATTGGTGTCACCCGTGTCTTGTTACCTCTCCCTTTGTGTATACAAGCCGTGTTCCCCGGTACTCGTCTTGTTTGTGACGGCATCCCATGTTTGATCTGTTCCTTTATGTGTTCCTGACCACAGTTTGCCTGCTGATTTGGATTTCATGGCCTGTGCTGCCTTACCGTGCACCGACCTTTGCTATGATTAAACATTGTCGGCATTTTCCCTGTGTCTGAACCGGCTTTTGAGGCCAGTCTGAGCCTGTAGCTGAGACAGCCTAGCCTTCGGGTACTTGTGGGTCTTCGTATGTCACCAGCTGAGCTAGTTTTATTAGAGCTCCGAAATTCCTTTACATTGGGCCACCTTGTCACCTTCAAACCAAGACCGCACGGATATTCGTGGCCAAAACGCAGGTCATGGCACCGGTGTAAGCAAGCGTTCATCAGTCCAGTACAGATTATTATGTCATGATAAGGCTGAATGGCCACCAGTCTGAAATCTCCTTGGCGCCGTCTTCAGTTCACTCTGTTCCGCAACCGACACAGTCGGGGAGGTGAGGAGAGCTGATGGCCGAGCTAACGGGCGAGGCCGCTGAGAGGGTTTACCGGGAGTCTGTCAGCTCTCATCCAGTCACACAGAGCAGAGGAACAGGGAAACACGAGGAAAACGATGACGGTGTGAGAAACTGATGGAGCCAAGTGAATAAAAGATAATGGAAAAGAGGATGAGCAAAAAAGACATGGTGCAGCATTTGTCATCCCCTGACAGATGCTTAATATGGTGACTCAGGCAAACTTATCGTGAGTTGATGCATGAGGACCAGGCGAGCTCACATCTCGGCCCCTTATTGTACCTGCTGCTGCTGTAGCACGAAAGCAACGATTGGACTCTCCCAGCATGACGGGGAACATCTTCATATCAACAGAAGCCGCGGCAACAAGCAGAGGCTGAGGAGCCCGAGAAGACATTCATGGCTGGGAGGCTGTCTGAGCAGCGGGCGGGAGGTCACAGGTAGACAGAAATACTCTGTTAGGAGGTTCATACATGGACTCAGCTGCAGGGCATCAAAAGTGCATCAGAACAGTCCAGCACGACAGTCCAGAGCCAGAGTGCAGCCAAATACCCAGTTAATGTAAAAGTAAACACAGCCCCTATAATATGACATAATATAAGAAAGTTTCAAGGGCTGTATTTATATCTATGAAGTATGGACCCTAATGGAAAATAGAGTCCGTTCACACAGAATGGGTCTCCCTGTAGCGATTAAGAAAGCAGCTGACAGAACAGTTTTGACGGAATCTCGTAAAATATTTAGAGTTGAGCCAAGAGCTACCCCTCAGCTTTGGAGCTGGGAAATTTACTCTGTCCCATTGCTGGGACGAGTGATGTACATTCCCCAACCTGGGAGTACATTAGCTCAAGTCAACTCTACCTGCTGACTGTCTGACTTATTAAAAATTTGACAAAATGAGAGCAGGGGTCATGAGAATAGGGAGGGGTGGGGACTCTTAGATGCACAGCAATGGGGTTTCGGCACAAAGTCTAGAGCCTAAAGCACAGACACTCCAGTAGCAATTGCAAGTGGCACGGTACTATATTTGTCATTTTGTATCCATAAAATGTGATATTTTGTGTGAATTCAGTGAGTAAATAAGTTATATAAACACAGGAGGCATCAATGACAAGAAACTAGAACACTCAAAGACGGAAACCTCCAACAATGCAACAACATATTGTCCCATTTCAAGGTCAGCCTGGGATTAATTACATAATGACACCAGTTAGACTTCTGTATGTCGATTCCTGCGGGTGAAATGGCCCAAAAAATGTGTTTTCTGACCTGTCGGTGACATCGTCCTTTGACCTTTGGCCACCAAATCTAATCAGCTATGGCCCAGCTTGGCTAAGACTATTTCATCAAAATTGTTCAAGTAGTTTTTTGACCTTGAAAGCCCAAAAGTTCTCTGTAGCCAGTGTTGTCAGCTACACATGACACCAGGTGGACCTCTCTATTTCTAAAAACCTGCTTTTTACATTTGAACAACCTTGGCCTTTGACCCACAAAATCTAATTGGATGTAGGCTGGGGCAAGATGCACCTTTGACAAAAATGTCATTGAAAATTTTGTGTAAGCTTGCTAAAAAATCAACCAATCAACCAACCAACCAACCAACCAACCAACAAGTGAAAACAGAACTGATTCTTGGTAGGAAAAGAAGAGGAAGCTTGTTGAGACCGATCAAAAGCAGCGTTTACAAGCTTTTTTCAAACAGAAGAGGTTACATCACAACTGCTATATTTACCTAATTACTTCATGAGTGTCATTGATGGTTTAACAAATGGCACAAAAAAGGATTGTTTTTAACATTTTGATACTGCTTTAAACTTTTAATGGCCACATGCATAGTTGTGATAATTGTAGAAGGTAAACTTTTAATATGTTTTATGATAAATAATTCCTTGTACAGGAAAGGGGAATAACGCCATCTTCTGATAGGTGATGAGTCACACATTGTCAAATCAAAACAAAATCAGTATAAAGCGGGGAAAGAATCAAACTAATGCGAGTTAGCGAAAATAACAGAGATATCGATAGCAGTGGGCAACTTGAGAGCGGCAGACTAGAGCATCATGGAGCTGCTTCAGATCTCCTGAGGTTCAGCCAAAGGTTTTTCAATATAGGCGCGGTTAATCTGAAAACAATCCTCCTGTGGCCTCCTGGCACCGGGAAGAAGAAATGAGGACTCCTTCTTGTACTGGTGCATATTTGTATGTATTTATGTCTCTGCAGCTCTGAAACCATCTGGATGTGGTGAGAACGTACGTTGCATAAACCGGTCACCTATGAAGTAGCATCATACTCCAGTGGGGTTACTGTACAGCCTTTTATTTTCCAGTAGCATTATTATAAAACTGTGTGTGTGTTTGTGTACTCTATTGCAAGGTTTTGTACATATGGATTCTGCCAGTATCTTAAAGACGTACACATGTAAGTAAAGTGTAGAATTCATCTACAACCTGAGTTCATAGAAATATCTTTTTCAAGCAGAAAACGTATATCCGGCTTTAGAGTAGTTGTATGAATGTGTAAAATTTGTGAATTTTCACCTACCAACACCACCGTCACCCTCTCTGGAGTGAGCAAAAACCCTGATATTGTATTCATGAGCATTGGAGTGAACACATAAGGCCTCCAGCAGCAGTTGTTGCCTGCACAGACGTATAAAAAAATGTTTCACATCATGATGTAACTGCTGTCATTCTGCTTTAAATAAAAAAAACGTGTAGTATAAAATGTATTTCACTCATTATTCAGCTGTTGAGTAAACATCCATGCAAACAGGATGCAGACAGAACAGTGGAGATCACTGAGAGGTAAAATGCTTCAGCCATATCATAGTTCACCACGTGGACTGTTAGTATGTACATTATAAGATGAATTACATATTGGTGAGGATGGAAATAGTTTCATTTCATAAACTAAAGTACGTAATTTTGATCTGAATTCACGTCGAAACGTACACTTTGAATCACGAGACGTGTCTGTTCCCATCAAATGGGTGCTGCGCTGGGATATTCTGGTGGTAATAAAGGACAGATATTAAAGCCTATACAAATAATTACACCAAAACAAATGCAGGAAACTAACAAAATCAAACGTCTTCCTGAGATTGATTGTCTAGTCACATCAGAATATGTTAAACAACAGCAGAGAGAAGCTCTTCTGAAATCAGGAACTGAGTCAAGTTATGTCACAATATGTTCTCACGATCACAAAAAAAAACAAAAAAAAAACAAAAACCAACTATGCTGTACTGGGAATTAAATGATAAGAGCTGTGGAAAGTCAAAATGAGCAGCTGCTTTATACATTTTTAGGGATTTGGCGATAAAAACACATACAAAACACTACTAAACACAAAATTTAGTCGTCCCTGAATCTGCTCGTGGCGATGACCTTCTTAACTACTGTTTCCTGAAGCTGACAGGTGCAGATTGGTGCAGATTCCTGGCTGATGGAGACGACAAAGTGACCAGTGAATTCTGAACATCGACAGATAAATGTGGACTCACAGCTGCCCTTTAATCTAATAATTTAGAAGTGTTGGGGACATACTTAATAAATCCTTTATTAATGTAGTCTTATTGAAGAAACAATAAGGAGAAACATATCTGAACAGCAATAATTATTTCATCAATTAAGATAGTGGATTACAGATAGGTCAAGAAGTATTTGGACATTTGGCCTACCACCACTACACCACTGCAAAGGATTTAAAATCAAACAATCAAGATTTGATAGAAGTGCAGGCTTTCAGCTTTCATTTTTAGACGTTTCGCATGATAATGGCCATTACTGTTTAGATATTCAAAACACAATACATTGTTTTTAAGAGGCTCAAAAGTATTTGGACAGTTGACAAGCAGTCTGATGTCCAGGTGTGGTCTGTTCTCTCGTTACCAACCACTGCAAAGGATTTAAAATCAAACAATCAAGATTTGATTGAAGTGCAGGCTTTCAGCTTTCATTTTTAGAGGTTTCGCAGACACCACTGCAAAGGATTTAAAATCAAACAATCAAGATTTGATAGAAGTGCAGGCTTTCAGCTTTCATTTTTAGACGTTTCGCATGATAATGGCCATTACTGTTTAGATATTCAAAACACAATACATTGTTTTTAAGAGGCTCAAAAGTATTTGGACAGTTGACAAGCAGTCTGATGTCCAGGTGGGGTCTGTTCTCTGGTTACCTCAGGATAAATGAAGCAGATAAAAGGTCTGGAGTTGATTTCAGGTGTTGAACTGTCATAGTGTGTATCATTGTCCAAGTCTACAATCAAGAGACACCTTCATGACTGTAAATACAGAGGGTTTACAACAAGGTGCAAACCACTGGGAACGTTCAAGAACAAGAAGGACAGATTAGACTTTGTCAGAAAACATCTAAAAAAGCCTTCAAAGTTCTGGAATCAGATTCTTTGGACAGATGAAACCAAGAAAAACTTGTCTCTGAATGATGGGAAGAGAAAAATCTGGAGAAAGAAAGGAACAGATCATGATCCAAAGCACCACATGCGTCACCACTGCTGACAGAAGTAGTAGGATGAATTCTGAGGTGTACAGGGCTATACCCTCTGATCACATTCAGCCAAATGCTACAAAGCTGGCAGGACAGTGCTTCACAGTGCAAATGGATAATGACTCTAAACATATTGTGAAAGCAACTCAAGACTTTTTTTGAGGCAAAGAAATTAAATATTCTTCAATGAACAAATCTGTCACCTGTTATCAACCCAAACGAGCAGCTTTTCAGTTACTGAATACGAAACTGAGGGCAGAAATACCCACTAACAAGCAGCAACTGAAGGTGGCTGCAGTGACGGCCTGACAAAGCAGCTCCAGGGAGAAATTTGGTGATGTCCATGAGCTCCAGGCTTCAGGCAGTAATTGACTGCGAAGGATTTCCATCCAAGTATTAAAAACTATGGTTATATTTACAATCACGTTAGTTTGTCCAAATACTTTTGAGCTCTGCATAAAGTGGCAGAAATTCCTTTTTGGTAAATGCCATATTTTTTGTGAGATCTCTTGAATGAAAGCTGAAAGTCTGTATTTAGATCACATCTGGATTGTTTTATTTCAAATCTGTTGTGGTGCATAGAAGAAAAATGATAAAAACTTCAAACTCCAAACTGTCCCAATACGTCTGGACCCAACTGTATGTTACCTCTTGCAAGTTTCACACTTTAATTAAACTCTGGCCATGACTGAGCCTGAGAAGACAAACAAGCATCTGTGATTAATTCTGCATAAATCTGTGATCTAAAGGTCGGCCTTTCAGAGGCAGACGTGGTTTAATTAACCAGGGAGAGAAAGTTACCCAGTTAGCTCAAGCCAAACAGTGCAGGGCCATTTAGATCAGTTAGGTCTCAATTAGCCCAGCGTTAATTACACATTTTCATTTTTGAATTCAATTATGCGCCCAACACTTAATGTCGGCCATGAATGTGAATCTTAGCTTTCATTTCAGCAAACAGCAGACAGCAAAATGTGTTGTGTGGCCTGAGGCTCATTCCCAGTCGCATGCAGAGCTAAGCTGTCAATCATCCCATTCACACAGTTTTTATAGGATGAAATAATTAATAAACACCAATATGATCAGAAAAATGAGCACTTGAACATATATCACCAGGGGGTGATGGGGATGCCTCGCCCAGTAAATCTAACTGAGCTTACGACCAAATCTAATTGTGACGCGTACAAAGATAGACATTCATAAGTTTGTTTTCCTATTCCCTCATTTCCGTGATGAAACTAGAAAACGGCATTGTGGATAACTTGTGACAGACCTGGTGTGCACATCTGTCATGCTGGAAAATAAATTTGCATGTTGATTTTCTGCACCACATTTACATATCACATTGGTTGGAAATGGCTTTAAATTTGGTATTTTTTTTAATGGTTGCTATGATTTTTAACTGCTAAAGATTCTCAATAGTTAATGTACCTCCAGCATTCATCCATCCGGCTTCTTTTATTAGCTGTCATACATTTCCTTTTAACTGTCAGAATGCAAACAGGCTGACTGATTGTAAATTTCTACTCTCTTCAGTGAGTCCGGCACTTCTGGTGCTTCAGAATCAGGCTGCATGACTGAGACATAGTGCAGCTTTGCTACTTTCATGTGCGACAGCTGTCAAACTGCATTACTGAGATGAGTGGAATGATATTTGGTTCATGGAGATAAATTGTTTCTTAATTTTCACTGCGCTCTTATGCAATTTTTCATCATAGTGCAGTGACCAAACACAATTGATTGTTTCATAATAACATAATTCTAATTAGGGGATATTTTTCGTGTAATGCAGAAACTCCTCTTGTATGGAAACTGTAGATCAGCATGAAGATTCTGGTCTGACATCTGACTGGTTTGGTTTTTCATTATAGTTTATATAGTTTGAGTACATTGAGAGAAAGATGGTGACTGGTTTCTGGTTTCTGGCTTCATTTTTGTACAGTAGCAGCGAGTGGAGATGTGTTGGCCATCTTTTTTAGTGTTTGAATATTACAGAAGAAATGGAGTGATTAACTGGTGAGCAAAGTGGGAAGCATGTGGATATTTTTCTTCCCAGGTGTTGGTGGAGACCAAACCACAGCAAGAAGTTTCAAATAAAAAACTTTTTCATTTTGGCAATTTATCACATATGCACTTGCATGGATAATATTTCACTTACATATATTACATTTAAAATGTGTTTCTGATCAAAATCGAATGAAGCTGCTGCATCAAATTCCAAATTACAAGAAGAAGCTGCCTGAAAAAACAAGACTCTACAAAGACTCCTACACTCAGGTTAAGATTTAAACTCATGTCATTATCCAGATATTTGTGTGAGTGTTGCGTTTGCAACGATGCAACTGTGTGGTTTTGTCCTCACACCATCTGGTGCCCGTCCCCCTGCTTAGCGGCCCACGAAGCCTCAGTGCAGAACACACGGCTGAGGGTGGCGACCTGAGTCGCGCCCTGTCAGGTGCCACTGACCTCAAGTGTTCCCACACTGTGAGCCCGGCCCGTGGAGGCCTGACACGGTGAGAGGTCTCAGAGACACGGCGCAGAGATGCACCTGAACGCAACTTATTTCTATAAATAAGTTGGTATCTGGCTAAATATACCGTATTTAGGGGAGAAACCAAATGCTGCTGAGACAGTGTTTTTTCCCCGAAGTTTTGGAACTACTTTTCATTGTTCGGCTTGTACAAAGACAACATTATTAAGCCCTTAATATCAAGTTATTATGAGGCAGCCAGGATTTAAAAGTTTCTTATCTTTTATATTTGAGCATATTCAAGCAGAGTTAAAGAGTGTCATTCAATACAATGAAGCTCAGTGTATTTTATTTCTGTTTGTCTGAGGATTTATGCTGATTAATGCTTTATGTTTCCTCTCCATTCAGACGCTCTGCGTCCTTCTTACAGCAGCCATTATTTACATAAATCAGTTAGTTTTTTGCTGCACTTTGCTTTACGGACGCCAAAGAAACCCACCAACATCCTATGTAAGCACTTGAGGAAATTGCTGAGGTTTTCCACAACACTTTCTGCTTCTGTACAACACAGAACACCCGGTGTTGGGCTCAAACTGAGCCGGTGTTAGCAGTAATAGGATGAAATTGTTAAATTATACACTTTTCGAACTAAATAGCATCAAGGCAGGACAGGGAAGGATTACAGTTCTTTTAAAGGGGCCCTTAGAAAAGATAGAGAGTCTTCGTAAGCTGAATTTGCACTGATTTTTCTTCAAATTATTACCATCTTTAGTGGATCACACTCGGAAAACAGAAAAGATTGGAGGAGGTAAAGCTGCAAGAGCTTCATTGAAGCTAAATGGTTAAAAAAAAATTGTTGCTCAAAGGTTCAAATGGAGACTTTGTCTGCTTTTTTTACACATAAAGATAGAAAGTTTATCTTAATGCATGTTCTCCATTTAGGACGCGATAATTTGAAACTTTCTGAAATTTAAGGTCATCCTCTGCAACCTCTGTCTTAACACCAGCTGCTGTCCTACACAAACTGCTCTTGTCCTGTGTTCTGCCCTCCAACAAACCCTCATTACTCATACCTTCTCCCTTCGCTGCGTTTTAAGGAGAAGCGAAGAGAAGTTACCCTCCAGACATCTGGACATACCCGCTCTTGACTTTTTCTTCCAAGTTCCAGCTCACGGATGACTCTCTCTGGTTCAATGTGACAGCGGTAACCAACGTTCTCTGTCTGCTGGTGAGGCGAAATCCAGCTGCCAACTGTGTGGATCTCCAGGCAGGTTGAGACCTCGCTGTCAGAGAGCCGGTGACTTTGGGCTCGTGAGGGAAAACTATCGTCGCGCTGGCAGAGACCACAGCTTTACCCTGCGCTCTACGGATGAGACGGACACTTCTGTGGCCCAGGATGAATTTTACATTTTCATTTAAATGCTAATATGAATTTGATGGCAGTCTTGGGGCTCTTCTCTCTCAACAGCAAGATGGACGCCTCTCCTTCAGCTCCTGTGTCGGGTGTGTTTAGCCTCAGTAAGGTCCGGCATCTTCTCATGACTGGCTCAGTATGGCATCTACAGGCAAAGAGCTCCGCTCGCAGTGCTACGCCCAATTTACTAAAGAGTCAATACTAAAAGTCATTACTAAGAGTCAATGTGCTCTCCGTGGACGGAATCGACCTCGGCTGTTTGGCAAATCTCGTTTGCATGCTGCACCCAAACGGCTGTTCCAGGTTCATCAAGGCACAGATCCAGGACTTGGGATGATACCTTGAATCATTCATTTATGTCGTAATGGTGGATTTGAAACAGCACCATCGACTCTTTTCCCCACACTAAACATATGTTAAGACTTCCATTCCTCATCAAATACTGATGACAAATGACCTACCAACTGGAAGCCTTATTATTAGACAAGCTTTAAGGTTTAAAATTGAAATTATGGTTTTTAGACATCATGATACAGTAAGACAGGTAAAGTTAAAGGAAGGAAGAGACAGCGAGCTTTCCGGACGTCGCAAAGAAGTTCATGACCGCTGTCTCATCGTGATATTGATTCCTAATATGAGCTGATGCAGGATAGAATTTCATGTGCATCTGCGCCATTAGATGTCACGCATGGTTTCATTTCAGTGCCCCCGACTGAAAATAAACCCAATGAAAACGGGAGGAAAGATCCAAATGGGTCAACAACTTAACGGTGAATCCCCTTCTCCTCACCCCCCCACTTATGGTAACATTTCACTCACCAGTTTCATTGCTGAGCCCTGCAGATGTAGCGTCGCCACTCGGTGCAGCTTTACGACATTCTAACAAGCAGCCACGTGAATTTCAGATGCGTTTAATCCAAATTACTGGAATTACTAATAGAAAACTGTGCATGCAGACACAGTTGATACAGTGTTAACTGGGAAGTAGCTCTGCAGGATCAAACTGGTGCTTCGGATGTTTGAGAACTTAATTTTCACTTCCTCATAATTGATTTCATAAGTTAAACCTTGGAATGATCTCAACAGACCTGCTTCCCTCCCTCCACATCCTGTTTCGCTGTGACACACATCAAGGTAAAGAAGCAGGAACATGCTGCTGCATCTTTGCACCTGTTTGTCGGAGCATTAGCTCATTATTGTGATCAACGTGTCACTGTTTGCGCTACGGTGCAGACCGGCTGTGGTCTAAACATGTGGGACTCCTGAAGGTACGTCTGAGCTGCGCTGAAATCGAATGAAAATAGGGCATGTTTGCTTGGATCTTTCAAAGTTCACATTTATTAGAGAGGATTTCACTCCGTTTGAGAAGACATAAGGCAATGCTGGTAAAAAATTAAAACTTGAGTCTCAAAGTAATCCAAACAGAAGGGGAGGTCTCCTTGTAGTAGTTTAGTTTCATCCTGTGGCTAAATTGGTAAAATATGCACAAAGAGCAGCCCACACTGGATTTGCAACTTTTCCATTCAGTCTTTTCCTTGTTGGCTCAGTGATTTACAACAAAGCACAGTTGAAACAATTGTTCTATTATGGAGGGACGAATAATAAGTGACGAGTTTTTATGATCATGATTTAGCAATCAAAAATTTTAAAAACAAATGTCAAACATTGCCAGTCCAGTTTGAGAAGATCTGCTGATTTTCTGTATCACACATCGCTATAGACTGAACGTCCCTGTTTTGCGTTTCAAAAATATTTTCTCTCATTTTTGAAATTCTATTGAATGGCAATTAATTGATTAATCCTCCTGAACTTACCAAATGGGGACTAAGTAACAAGCCAGTGTTTGTGAGCTTTTTGTGTTGTCTAAATGAATTCAATGCTTTTTGGGTGCCATTTAATACCTACAATTTGGATTTTCTCATGAATTTTTAGGAGCAAATGCAATAGAAAAGAAAACATTTAAGATGAGTCCGCAATTAGAGGCGGGGATGGTGGATGAATCAAACATACGGTGACCTTGAAGTTCCAAGCAAAACTTGATAATGAGCGCTGTTTATTCATTATATAAATTATTATTTGAATCAACTTGTGTCAAATACAGTAAGTAACATGTAATAAGTAAATAAAAAAATCAGACTTTAACTCAAACTACAATTTTTATTTTTTCTTAAACCTGATGAAATTGCCTAAACTTGACCAAACTGTGACTGTAGGTCATGTGATCACAAGTGTCACGTGACAAGTCAGCTGATGCATATGAAAAACTACTAAAATGAGCGTTAAAGTACACACGGAAAGATTAAAATGTAAGAAAATTACAAATGGAATGACACTAAAAGTGACATGCACATTATAGTCAATACTATGAGATCACGTTGGATAATTTAAAAAAAAAAAAAAAAAAAAAAAAAAAGAGGTTGAAATTGACAGAAAAATAAAAAAATGACCATTAGTTAGAGCGCTAAGAGAAAGCTACGTCACTTAAATACTTGATAGATAATGCCATCACACAGTGGGGGGATGAAACATGGCTCGAGGTGAATGTCAGAACACTCAATAAGAGGCAGTTAGGAGCGACATTTCAACGCTGACTGTCTGCTCTCACTCTGCAGGTCCACTCGCAGTGACTCAGATTTCAGTAGCAAAAGTCATAAAAACCTGATGGACTGTCCAAAGGGCACGAGGAGACGGTAGTAAAATCGATGGCTAATGAAACTCTCACTCCTTTAAAACTTCAGGGCAGAGATTTAAACATCACAAACAGACTCTGCTTAAAAGCAAAGTTGGTACAGACTTTAATATGAAACAGAAAAGGCAAGAAAAGAGTCGACAAAAGGGAAGGAACTAATGAGAATATATAAAAAAACACTCCAGAAAGTCTGGATTATGTAATAAATCTCCTTGAGTTCAACGCACAAATGCTGTGTTTTATAGTCGGTACACTTGTTTCAACCTTGAATTGCCTCACTTCCTTCTTCCCTGAAGGTAAACAGCAACTCTTAATCACATTGTGTCTGCAAACAACAATGACTTACTTCTGTTGCAGAGGGGCAGGTTATCAAAGAGGCCATGTTGTGCATTTTCAGGTTTTCCATTTTCATTATGGTTTTTTTTTTCCTTTTAGTATTTACAAGGTCTTCTGAGTTGAAAAGTTAATAAAAAAAGAAAAGCTCCCTGAAGTACGTGAATCAGCTCAACAGTAGCTGGTAGCTAGTATGAATGCCTCTTTGTGTGTCTATCTCCCACCTCTCTATTTTTACCTTAGCCTTTGCATCTGTGATATTTTGCATGATGCATGCCTTCCCCTTAGTCTGGTACGCCCAGACAGGCAGAGCTGTAACTGGGCTCGTCCCAAACAGGATCAGACACATCAGGGGTTTCTGAAGTCATGTGAGAAAACTCATTGACTGCTACGGTTTTTGGTTCAGAATGGACGATCAAATACTAATTAGCCTTATGAGACGTCCCGATATCACAGAATTGCAAAACACAGACATAATGTTGACATTACACCCAAGTCCTCATCTCTTTTATTATATGTTGGAGCTTTGTGTAATTCATCATCTTGAGATAAAGACCGACCATGTCATTCTGAGAGCCAGTTCACCTCGTGCCAAAAAGCTTCTAATTAGGTGTATTTTTGATTTGAATTGAAGTTCTTTTTTTGTTTTTTTACAACTGAATTTTGATAATGTTATCATGTACTAACTGAAATTAAAAATGGAATGTTCTCTACTCTGTAATTTATATCTATAATGATAAGAGGAAGTTACATTACTGAAAGAGGATACAGTTTATTAAATGATTGAGTCACGTGTTTATACAAATGAATGAATTAATTTTATCCTTTATCTAAGCATGAAGTTAACTAAAAATCACAACTTGTGGAAAAATAAATAAATAATGATGAAAAGATATTTTTTAAATTATTTTATACAATATTTTGATATTCTCATTCAGCGATTTTCACTCTATTTTACTTGGGAGAGGCCAAACAACCAGTGACACCTAGTGGGAAGACATGGTAGGCCAGTTCGCTTTAGGGATAAAGATTTTCAGCTTCGAGACTCCAGTTCAAGATCAAATGGAGTTTAATGGCATTACTAGCAAACTACAGCTAACGTACACTGTTCTCATCCCAGGTAGACGCTCCTTTAGCCTCTATTGGTGACACAACAAAGTCTTTGCACCTTCTTCTTTGTTTAGTCTCAAAACATTGGCTATGTCTAAAATCACTCCCTACGTAGAGTGAGAGCTTACAGGCAAAATGCTACTCAATGTTTTTTGTCTGGAGACCTTAACAACGTTATTGCTGTTGCACAAGGAAACAAACTTATGAACGCCAGTTCAATTTGTGCCGTAATGCCTCAATACAAACGAATGAACCATTTATTAAGTCACCAAGAAACTCCTTCTACCAACTTCCTCATGTCCGTGCAATGCATGATGGTCCATACTGCTGGATTATTGATCCGGTTGTAGGCCTACATTACTTTTCACCGTGCATTGTGGGATACTTTAAGTGCACTACACAGGGAGGAGGGAGAGATTTCAAACAGTCATAGAGTAGCAAAACACTGATGACGTTTAAATCATTAGAGGCACAAACAACATGAGCAGGTTGTTGTGCACGGTGACTGGAATAGATCGGTAACATCTGGTACCTGCTGGTTCATGCCATCTGTTAGAGTCACATGACACCCATGCCAGTCACCCTGAATGAGATGCTTGTGGCCATGACAAAGTGTGGATGCCTGACGAGCCGGGGATGAGAGCGGGCTGAAAAAAGTGCAAACCTCTAAGAGGCTGTGTTTTTCTGCTTGTTAAACCACTAATTCAAGGCACATTTAAACAGCCCTTTAAACAAAGGGCTGTTTAAATCATCGTCGTTTCCGTTGAGCAGCATCGATGGGAGTTAGGGTAGTATTTAGTGTCACAGACGTGCCTTTACATCACTGCGGCGGCTTGTTAATGATGGCAAAAAAAGGCAAAGATAAGAACGTGAGAGCCAACAGAGCTCTCACAGAGTGGTTAATAAGTGTAATGCTTTCACTTATTAACCACACAGGCCAGGATCACTGTGGTGTGTGTGTGTGTGTGTGTGTTTGCTCTCTATGAATGCTTCCACAAAAATCTTTCAGCATTGATGCACAAATATTAAATACCAATTTTGATATTTAAAATAATAAAAATCTGGCTGATATCTGATACTACGCACCATCCCCACACGTCATCAGGGTCTGTTCCTTTGTTTTTCTGCGTAGAAGACCCAGGCTGTCAGAATTCATTGTTTCAGCCACGCTGCATACTGTTTATTTTGGCCATGATATTTGTTGTAGTACATAAAAGACACCATGAGGACATGTTAACAAGGTCAAAAACGTGATTTTAACCAGAGACAAACTTTGAAGCTGCAGTCAGGTGTAGTTACAGTGGATGTAGCCAGTGCTAAATTAATGAGACACAACATATTATTATCAACTGCTGGTATCTGTGAGTGGCAACGCGTTTGCACAGATACCAGTCAGCTGCATCCATATCGGCCAATACCAACACTGAGCTGATAAATGGGTGCGTCCCGATCTCTCATTTATTTACTTCAGCTTCTTAAAATAATCCACTGGGTTTGAGGACATGTGTCAAATAAACAAACAAACAAACATTTTAATGTATATGTCAGCAAATTTACAGATATGTTAAATTATTTGAAGAAATTATGTCCAATTATATATGATTTCCTGTTGGTGACAACTGTCACATTCTGATTCTTACACTGCTCTCAGTAAGGATTAAGAACAAAGTTCAAAGCTGTTAAAATGTTTCTTAGCAGATTCAAGACCATTCAAAGAATATTTGCGTGAATTTGGCCGCTCAAGAAATAAAATTGGAATGAACCTTTCGCCCAGCGAATATAAGTGTGTGTGTGTGTGTGTGTGTGTGTGTGTGTTTGCACGCCTTTTTTATGGCCGTGCCTTAATCCCGGTAATCTTAAACAAGGATTTCCTGGCACAGTGGCACCAGAGGGTTGATAAAGTAGAGTCACCCTCAGAGTCCACAGGCGTATATCCCTGAGTATTATAAACCATCCATTCACAGAGCCACTATCTGCTGTCTGTTAAATTAGATCTTTAATTCTGCTGAGAGCAGGAAACTTAGGACAATAAAAGAAAAAACAACAACAAAAAAAAAACCCAACACAGCTGCTCAGCCAGAACAGTAAGACAGAGAGAACTGCATGACGTGAACGCTTTGAAAAGTGACTATCTGGTGACGTATAAAGAGAGACAAAGGCTGGGAATGAATGGGTCGAACAAACACAGGACTCCGACACATTTGTCTCCTGTGTGGAGCCAAACGTAAGCGTTGACCAGTTTTAAGCTAATGTATGTCTTTAAGTGGTCTCCTGTAATGTAGTTGGGTCCTTACATGACTAAGACAATGAAAGGACATCATGAAATTTGTCTAAAATTCGAAAAATGTGGCGCAAAAAATGTTATACATACAGTGAAATGACATGTGACAAGCTTAAATACTTAGATCAAATGCAACGTCCTTACTCCATCCCATTCAGAAAACATTGCTACGTCCTTAAGATAACATCATTTAATAGCTTTGATTTAATGTCGAGCTATTTGTGATTATTTGCCATTACCAGCTGGCGATAGGAAAAGATAAACGCTGCTAATGTTATTGTTAGTGCTGGAAGTATAAACTGAACTGTTGGCTAACAAGTTCACCATGTCAAACTGTTAAAGACTGAGATCGAGGAAGACCCTGAACTCCTTCAATAATATTCTAAAACCGACCACAGGGGGAAAATAAGGCAAAAGAAAATGGATAAACCATGACAAGTTAGGCTAATGTGCTAACAAACAACTGCCTACAGTTTTCTACTTTTTCTTTCTAAATTATTTTTACTTGACCAGTGCAACCGATGCAAAAACGAACCTTGGTGACATGTCTGTGGGGAAAATAAACTTTTACCAAGTCATCAGGAAATTATTTTATAGCCAACTGCATTGGATGGCGTGATGCATGCTCAAACATCAGTACATCGGAGCCCTGGGTGGCTCTCACATTGGTATGTTCGACACATTCCAGGACCAATGACGAAACTTTGCAGAGACAGTGAAGCTAAACTCCACTTTTTATTAGTCAACATGACTTATTTTGCAAGCCAGATGGCGGGATGAAGTGGACTGAATGAGGATGAGTATCACCAAAAGAAAAGTCTAATTCAAAACACACCAGCTACGTCTTATTTTCAACTCACTTCAACTGAAAACACACATTCTCGCTGAATAAACTGCACTGATTGTACAGATTAAGCTAAAGTGTAAATTTGAGTGGGTGCTGATTCTGGCAGCTAAGCGGGATGAATCACATGTAAAAAGATTTCATGAAAACTGTTGTGACAATGGATCTCTGGCAGCAACATTCTCTTAAATTTCCGTTTCTTTTCCATTTTCTCGTGTACCCCGCCTTCGCCCCAAGATGCTGAGATAGGCTCCACCCCCCCCACCCCCGCGACCCCTAATGGGATAAGCGGTAGAAAATGAATGAATGAATGAAAAACTGCAGCAAAGATTCAAAACGCTGCTCTGAGCCAGGTGTGCCGATTAACTGAACTCACTTGCGTGCCTTGGAAGCAGCTGGGGATGTAATAAGCATTGGGAACGCCCCTCAAAACTGCCTTGGAATAATATGCAAGACCCTGTTTAGTCCACAAGGCAACATTTACAAATGCCAAGTAAAGCCTGTTATTTTTCATGTAAACATTAATTTTGATCTAGATCAGCTCACACGAACGTGAGAAATAATCAGAAAAGACATCAGAAAATATTTTTACGACATGCTTATTGGTTTTTAAAGCCGTTAAGTAGAGTGCTGATTGCTAACACTCCGGACAATGAGTTTCCTATAGCTTCTGAGAACTTATATAGGTCAGTCACGTCACTCATCCTTGTGTGACGGACCTGTGTTTCCACACAAAATGTTTTACTGCCTCTGTATGCTTTGCAAACAAGAAATGCTCTCCATAAAATGCCAAATAAACAGTGATAAATCAATTTAATACGTCACGGGGCTCTTCACTGAGGGGATTATAAATTTTAAGAAGGGAATAGCTTCACGGGATCAGGCTGCAAAGGAGCTCACGCCCTTTCAGTTTTCTCCCCACCCACGATGTTGACTCTGATACAATAAAAAAATGATCACTTTTTTTTTTTTTTTTAAATCGAGATCACACAGGCCGCCGGGTCACAGATATCCCACTGTTAAAACAAGACCAATTAACCAATATATTAGGGGACGACAGCTTGCTCTCCGGGGGAACAAAGTGTGATGGGAACCACGTCCTCTTCAATCATCTCCTATTGGAGAGCCGCTAAAAATAAGCAATCCCACACTGCACCTCAGCGCAGTCTGTGTGTTTACATTTCCTCAACTTGCGGCCCCTCCACGTAGGAGTCGCCACGGCGGATGCCCTTCCTGATGCAATTTAGATAATTAGTTCAACGGTTAAGAGAGGCAATGAAGCAGCATACGAGCGTCAGGTCAAATGCTTGTTAGGTTCCCTTTTAGCATTACGAGAATAAGAGACTTCAAGTTAATTTAACTGGATAATTATTTGTTTAGTGGGGATGATGTTCTCAGTCTGTGCAAACACAGCTTTGTAGTTTCAACCCAAACAGTGCTGCAACTACTGTACAATTCAAGATGAATGGATATTGAAAAAATTGTGCGTCTCGTCCCTGATTCAACTATTAAAATCCTGTTGGTGTGACATTTGCTCAGGTCTGTACTATGACACATGTGCAACACTGCACTGCTTCATTATGACGCTCATTTGTCAAATATATTACCTGTAGAAAATGGAACTTCTTGCGATTTGGATATTGCACTTATCCATACTGTAATTTTAATTGTTTTCCTATTAATTATGCTGCTGATTTTTCAGATATCTTACTCTCACTACTTCAACCTGGATCTCCAGCACATTTCAGCAGAACATATTTGGAATTGTCTTCTTGAAACAGAGAGCCTGATGATTTTTATTTGTTGTTCTGTTGAGATCTGCTGCTTTTCAAGACAATGCTGATTTAATTCACTCTTTCACATGTCTTTAACTCATTAATTACTTTACTTCCTCCTACTATCTCGACAAAGCCAGTTAAAAAGCAACCAATAGGCCCTTTCCCTGATAAATCAAAGCTATGCTATCGTTGAGCTGGTGCATCAAATGACAATCCACCCAATTTAAAACACCACAAGTCAACCTCATGGTGCTATTCAAAACAAAAAAAAAAGTCTTGGGATCACCAAACTCAGCAGGATTTATTTTCTCTGTAACCCGAATTTACGTTCCAATTTTCAAGGTAATCCCTCCAGTACATGTAGAGATATGACCTGCAGATCGATCAACATTGCTCTTAGTATGCCGACTGCTAAATACACCAGTAAATTAAGATGCAATTTTGGATTTGCAAGGGGTTTGGAGGTAAAACGCCTGTGTACTTGGGTCCTCCTCGCTGTGCTGTGTCTTGGAACGTAAGCTCATCTGACTGCTGCACTCCTTCTAAGTGGGAGTTCAAGCAAAGTAATTTCATGAACGCAGTGTTTTGTTTGGTTTTTTCAGGGAGTCAGGTCCTGAGGTCTTATTGGTGCCACCTCAGCCTGCGGTTATTGAGTGCCCAGACGGCCCGGCCAGGATAAGCTGATGAGTTCTCACCAACATCAAAACCTGGGGTAATTACTGCTGGAGTCTGCAGATGGCTGTACATTGATGGATGTTGTGCTGTCTGGCTCAGCCAGTCTGCCAAACTGTCTGGATAACTCTCTCTGGCTACTGATCCCCCTCTTTTTCCATATGGGACTGGACTTTTCTGTGCGTCGTTAAGTAGAATTCCAACCAGTGCATCCAAGGCAAACTGCCTTGGTCCTTCAGCCACTCTTCCTTACATTCCTTTCAGTTCTTTACTACCCTCCCTCATTCTATCACTTTTGTTTTTTCTATCCAAAAAAGTTTTCCTCTTTGCTCTGACTACTCCTTTCCAGCTTATCCGAAATCTGCCCCCTCTATGTTACCTGTATCGAACATGAAAACTCACTTCAAGTTGAGTTGAACGACAGGAACAGAGATACAAATAATGAGACAAACTGGGAATAGGGACATCACAGAAAGCACCGCTTTGGTAACAAGGCGATGTGCAAAATGAAAACAAGAAACTGAAACAATTCTTATCAGATCAGTGATTCCCAATCATTTGTGGTTGAAATGCTATAATGTCCACAGGGAGCACAATTCGATTGGTGAGGAACAGGGCAGTGTTTAGGTATTTATTTTGAATCTTTTTAATAACAGCCAGCACTGCTTAGATTTTATGGATGAGTAATATTTTCCGGCTACATTCTCAGCTGTAATAGTCATAATGCAGGAGAATTTGATAATTCTAGGATTATTTCCAGTTTTGAGATTGTTTTTTATAATTCCTACAAAAAATAATAATAATAATAATACAAGGACTTATGACGTATACTGGAATCAGCCACCAGGGGGAAATCCAGACGCTTTGGCTTCATGTCATCCATCTATGTGTGTTTTTTTTCTTTTTTATTAGTTTGTGAATTTTTCCAGTTCGTCTTGAAGTTTGTGTCTTGTTTTCGAGTTACTATGCGTCTCTGTAAATTCAAATAATAATGGAGCTGATCCATCAGGTCACAGTTTCATCTATTTGTTTTAGAACTATATAAATATCTCGGAGTGTTTAGTAGGAAGCAACTGTTTAGAGAGGTTTTCTCCAAGTGGACATAGACGTCCATGTGGACATCGGAGTCCTCAAATGCGGTGGACAAGAACATCAAGTTCACCAGGGAGGATACGAGAGATAATAGTTTGCCCTTCCTGGATTATGCGGTGTCTCTTGGTAAGGATGGTAACCTCAGCATTGAGGTCTACAGGAAGCCCACACACACAGACCAGTATCTCTTGTTTGACTCCCACCACCCACTGGAGCACAAACTGGGGGTAATCCGGACACTACATGACCGGGCCCAGAAGGTTCCCTCCAGCACAGAGGGAAAACAAAAGGAATTGAAACACATCAAGACAGCGGTCCAGACATGCGGCTACCCTAAGTGGACCTTTGTCAAATCGTCCAAAAGGCACCACAAAGAACCACCCGAGGCAGAAAGGGAAAAACGGAAGAACGTAGTTATCCCATATGTGGCAGGTCTATCAGAAAAATTCCGAAGAATCTTCCAAAAACACAAAATTCCTGTCAACTTCAAACCGGGCCAGACCTTAAGACAGCGACTGGTCAACCCCAAGGATAAAACACCCAGGCATAAGCTCAGCAATGTTGTGTATGCCGTTCAATGCACAGAGGAGTGCTCTGACCTTTATATAGGTGAAACCAAACAGCCCCTCCACAGACGCATGGCACAACACAGGAGAGCCACCTCAGCGGGACAGGACTCAGCTGTACATCTGCATCTTAAGGAGAAAGATCACTCCTTTGAGGACTCCAATGTCCACGTTCTGGACAAAGAGGACAGATGGTTTGAAAGAGGAGTAAAAGAGGCCATCTATGTCCACTTGGAGAAACCCTCTCTAAACAGGGGTGGTGGACTAAGACACCATTTGTCTGCTACCTACAATGCTGTCTTGGGAGCCCTCCCCAGGCGGTTTAACCCCCACACACACCTGGGGCCATGTGAGCCCAAGGTGTCACACGGAACCAGGGGTGAGGGGCAAACACTCTCGAGTGATTCACACCCGGGCTCTTGTGACCTTAACGACTCACACGATGCCTAGCCAGACGACCGCAGACGAGGCTGTTGTTTTCCCAAACACGTCCTCCTTGTTGGCGATTGTCTCACCAACAAAGAGGCTGTTGGTTTCAAAACACGTCCTCTTTGTTGGTGATTGGTGAAGGTCTCTACCCACTCGGGGTTAAATACCTGGATTTCCCGCACTGAACCTCAGAACTGAAGAAGCCTTTCGGATGAGAGGCGAAACGTCTTCAAACAAGATAAGTCCAGTTGCTTCCTACTAAACACACCGAGATCAAGATGACCTGGATGACTGAGAACCTTCACGGACATAAACTATATAAATAGCTTTCACGTTCTAAAAGTTAGGAATGAGCAAGGAAAAACAGGACCATTTATCAGTTTTTATTGTGTTTTAAACTGTTTGTTTCCTTTTTGGTTGTTGCTAATTTTTGGAACCATGTATTGTTGACAGTTGTGTTCTGTTACACTTGCTATTTTCCGTGTAAATTGTAGCCTTATTTCTCTTTTCCCGTCTTGTTCTTGGTTTTATTATTACTGATATGTATTTTTGGGGTTGAAACATAATTCGGGACCCTCTGAGCATTAGAAAACATTCTGAGAAAACTAATGGAGATAATTAAAGGATAAAGAAGACAGAAGGACCCGACATGTGCACTGAGCTGTTTTCAACAGGATTGGAAAAGACTCTGGTGGCTGTTTGGGCTGCACCTTTATCCCTCCCCAGACAGAAATCTCATTGAGCAGGATAATTGTACACTTCTTCATATTTAAAAGTTGATTTTACTTCACCTGGTTCTCCATCTTCACGTGGGGAAACGGTGATTAAGACTTTGTGCACTTGCAGAGGTAGAAATAATCAAAGTCATTTCTCAGAGGAATGATGCTTATTACATCAGAAACACCAGCATTGAACTAAAACTCTTGTAAAACTTCCTATGCTCACATTCCCCAGGCAGACAAAAGTGTCTGCAATCTGCACCGCCACAGTCGTTGATTAAGTTTTCATTAAATAAAGTTAAAAATGTCAGCATTTCACCAATGAAATGATGCATTTATTATAGTTCATCTTCATTCAACATCCCTTAAGAGACACGTACATTACAGAGAGGGAGGAGTGCAGATGGAGACTTTACCGCTCTTCTGTCTGCAGGCCGACAATAGAGGACTTTGGAAAAATCAAGGGACAAATTTTCAGCTGTTCAACATAATAATGAACAGTGGAAAGGATGCTGACTTTCAAATCTACCAGTTTGAAAATGTAAGCAAACACTTTAGCGTTCCTGTGGTTCTATAGCAGGACAAATGCATGAATTATGTGGGACTGAGCGTGATGTGACGGTGACGGGCAAAACACGCGATACCCAGATTCTTTATCTCTAACACAACACGATGAGGTAAAGTTTTAGAAAAACTCCCACTGTTTTCTTCTTCTGTGCTGTAATTGTATTACAAACAAAACCATATATAGATATGTATGGAAGGAAGCCTCATGTATGAGGAGCTACGGCTCCTTTATTTTAACTATATTAACTTCTTTCCCGCCAATAGGGCCAAAGTTTAAGAAGCTGGGTCGAGACCATTTATCACAGAGGCAGCAGAGCTCAGCTCAGCTCAGCCAGGCTGTGCAGCCTGACCACAGCCGTTTGATGAGAGCAGGTACAGTATGGAGGTGATTTACAGCAGGTTTACAACATTGACAACGTGAGGCGGGTTTTACAATGAATTGCAAGGCAGTTAAGCTCATCTTGGTTTGGTAGAAGACAAAAACACTAATCAGCTGTAAAAATATTTAGTCAGGCACAGGCCTACTTCACTTATCAGACTGGCTAATACATGTTATTTTTTAGATCTTTTAAATCTAATTTTTAGATTTGAATTGTTAATTTGGGTTTTCCATGCAGGCTTTTAGGACATTTGATAAGCAACAAAGATGGAAGATGTGTGTGTCACAACAATGGTTCACAGGAGAGAGATTATTATAGGACGAAGAGAGGACAGGGTGTCTTACTGCAGCACAGCAGAGTTCAGATCCCATCATGTGTTTCTTTAGAGGAACGTATCTGAGATCAGCTTAGAGCTCTAAACTTTAGAGTCCTTTCAGAGCTGCTTATCACCACCGGACCAGCTGCTGCCGACAGCGTGACAGTGTTTATGCATTGTACATACACTGCACCATTTATATGCACATGCTGAAAAGACTCTACATGATGCATGTACACTCAGACTGTTATCTCCACAAATGACAAAGCAGGGTGGACTATCAAATGTTTATGCACAGACACTCATGGTGCGTTTACTCTGCACTGGCTCCCACTGATTGTATCTCTCAGCTAAATATCATTCCCGACGGTGAGTTTCCTCAAGATTTACATCTTTATCTCGCCGAGAACTGACCGGCTGATAATCACACGCCGCATCACTTCCACCTCAACCTGAAGCTTTTAATCAGCCACTGTATACATCAACATATCTGGTCGGTCTGTTAAGGAAAAAAGAGCTGCGAATGGACGGAATGGCTGAAAGTGTCATAATTTGTGAAATATAAGAGCATCCAACCCTGCATGTTCTCTGGATGTGATATAAGTAGCTCCCCTCACTGGAACTACTGGCCCAGTTAAAATCAGCAGAAATAACGCGGGGCATTGCAATATATATACATCAGTTAAAAGGAAGATTCTGGTATTTTTCAACAATTGAAATGGGGATGTAAAATTTCACAAAATACATGTATTTTTTTTTTTCATCATTTCGATCAATTGGCTTTTGTTGCTGCTAACATTATAGATATTATAGATGTTATAGATAACTACAGTGAAACACCTGTGTGTTTTTGACTCAATAACTGTAAGTATATTGTGTAAAACAAATATTTCTGCTTCTTGCCACTGACGGAGCGCCTCAGACATGAAGACTCAATTGATGAGGGGGAAAAACAAGGAACTGTAGGGATGTCCACACCATGTTACTAGATTCTTGCAACATTTTGAGCGTTATCAGTGGCAAAAAAAAAAGCCAATTACAGTAATTACAATGTTCTGACATGTCTTTGTTGAGCTTAACGGTCCAAGCAACCAAAGTCCTGCTGGAGTAATGTTAGGTTTTTTGTAAAATTCTCAAACCCCATGGACAAGGAAATCGGGCTAAGGTTGAAAAATAGTGCAATTCTCCTTTAATGACCTCATACCGTCCTGTGTCTGTATTTTGTAACATTTTATTAGCAAAGCATCCACATTAACCTGATTAAAGATGGACATTTTGAGGGTCAAACATTTCAAGCTTTTCCCCATCTTTTTCAATGGGATGCACCTTTACCAGTTTCTGACAGACTCAGGTGACTTTCATCATGTGACTCTTAGGGTCCGGTAGTTTAAATGTCTGTTTGTAAGGGTCATTCTGAGTTTCCCGTTTTATTTTAAAATTTTGGTTGTTTCTTATTCCCAATGTCCTGTTGTTTATTTTTTTCCTTCATGTGTGTGGGATTGCTTCCCCTCCCTAATGTGTTTCAGCTGTGTCCAATTGTCTCCCCCTCATTTTGTATTTAAGCTGTGTGTTCCTTTCTTCCTGCGCTAGATTGCCTTTTCTGTTTCCCGAGAGCAGTCCAGCGTTATATCCCTCGTGAGTTTCTTTGTGTATGATCCTGTTTGCTTTTTCGGTTCCTGAGTTTGCCTGTTTCCTTGAATTGTATCTTTGCCTGTTAGTCTGATCTCCTGGTGTCGACACAACTTCTGATTAAACGGCTTTGATTAAGAGCTTCCCATTGTATCTCTGCATAGTGAAACCTCCAGAGTCTGTACCTGATAGTGACCTGTCACATCCACATGGCAACAATCCTAAACAACACTGAAGAAGACGGCATTCTTCTCCCTTAAAATAAGCACTTACAAAACACGGCCTCCACATTGGAAATATCTGAAAATGCCTGCTTGGATGCCAATGTGTTCACATTTGCAAAATTAAGACTCCCTGAAAAACTTAATAATCACGACCATATCCCGGTTACACTTTGGTTCCATTGTCACATCTCTTGTAAGTGATTGCACAGCAAAGCTTTAATGAGCATAAAAACACAGCGAAGCGACTGGGCTGCTTAGTCGAGGGCAATTAAGTGAAGAAGACAGCCTCTGCTTTTAAGAAAAAAATACTCCATCTGGTGAAGCGATTATAAAAGATCCAGAAAATCCACCCAATATTCTTGCGGTACAGCTTAGTGATTGGGAAAATAAACTTATTTTACTTTCAAGGACAACATGGATGGAGGGAAACTTTAAAGCTTGACATCACAGCAGGTTGTTTACTCCATGGCTGTGATATCAGATAATCATGCAGCAGAATAATTCATATCCAACACCTATATACGTGTATCAAACAGATTTCTCATCCCTTAATCAGGTTTTCATAAATCTCATTTCTCTATGTCACATTTATAGCCTTTCAGTCTGACAGTAAACATGACCCACATGCAGCATCCATTTTTATGTTGCTCGTATATTTGCCCTGGAGATATTGCATTTACATTTCAACATGTGCGGGACGAAACAAGTAACTTCTACATCAGTTTTGTGCGACTTGATAAAAAAAAAAAAAAAAAACCTGGAAGGTCTGTTTTGTGCGTGATTGAAAAGCAATAACAAGCTGCTGAGCCAAGAAGCACGACAACAGGTGCGAACAGAACAGGCATGTGACTGTACAGTTCATCATAAACACCCTTCACACGCACACGATGCCTCACTCCGATACAAACTCTCTGTTCTCTGACACACGTTCCTGCTTTCTTTGTGTCCGGATAGATAGTGTGACTTTGGTCTAGGTGTTATTCTAACGTGCGTCTTAAACTGTGTCTGGGCGTGGACGCATATAAAAAAAGCACGGGGAAATCGACTTCACCTACTTTAATATCGCTTCCAACATTGAACAAGGGAAGAAAATAAACGGGTCGTGATACATCCCCTTTTCTCCGCTAATAACAGCACCACATCGTATGTTGAAGCATATAAACATAACTAAAATCATGACTCTGAATAACCCTGGAAAGAAAATTAAATCTGCAAATTAAATATTCATACACAAAATAAATCTCATTTTATAATAGTTCCCTTTTTTGGGGGGACTCTTTCTCACTTAATGTTCATTTTATTTTATCGTGTCCTTGTTCTTGAATACACAGAATACTTCTACGATCAATAAAGTAAAATTAAAAATAACATTCAGTGCTCATAAACCTAGTAGACTGCACAACCATTAAATTTCTTGTTTAAAATTGTTTAAATGTGCTTGGATAACTTTTTTGTTGTTTTTGTGTGTCTGCATCTGGGTCAAGATCTGCAATGGTGTTTTAATAACTGGTTCTTGGGTTGCTTCGTCATTTGCTTTTTTGATATGCAGAGAACTCACGAAACCACTTAAAAACTGGATTTTTATTGATGCACACTTGAAGAAGTCATTGCTTCAACCCCCTGTGGCCGCATTAGAAACGTTTGCAGCAAAAAACTTTTTCAGCAAAGGGCTCATCACATCACATATGGTAGGAGAGATAGAAAACCATAAAGACATCTCCAAAAGTAAGAGACAAGAGTGGATAAAAGACTTACAGAACAATATCTGATTGGAGGGATGGAGTTAAAGATGCTTAGAGGAACATACTCAAACTATGAATAATCAACTGAGATTATTGCAATACAGCTGTATGCCCAAATTTGGACACCCCTTGACAAATTAGTGATTTTCTTTCATTGAAAAGATGCAAACACAGTCTTTGTAGGATATGGGGAAAATTATTATCAGCAAGCATTAATGCATAGTTACTTTTTATTTAATAAACTGAACCAATAATAATAATAATAATAATAACACAAACATAAAACACAGTTTTTGCATGTGAAAACGTTTTGGCGCCTACACACTCCGTACTTAGTGAGACCCCTTTGGCAGATATCAAAGCTTGCAAACACTTATTGTAGCCAGCTATAAGTCTTTCCGTTCTTGTATTTGGGATTTTCGCCCATTCTTCATTGCAATAGGAAGGTACGTTAAGGTGCACAATTTCGTGTTTGTGATAATCTGAGAAGATACCAACATTTTGGAAAGCAGTCTTAAAATACATCTCTCAGATTACATATTCTCCAATACCTTTATGTCCTCAGTTATGTGTATTAAGCA
>KV751331.1:869132-882740 GCA_001698575.1 Mola mola | reverse complement strand
GCTGGGTGCTGTAATGCATTGTGCTGGAAATTGTCAACTGCCCTTCTCTTCGTCAAGTTTGGCTCTTGAGAAACTGTCGTATGTAATTAAGAAAATTCAACAACATTTAGAATTTGTTAGAAACTGTGATATTGTAGAGGCAATCGAGGTTTAAGGTGACATGAAAATATTTAATGTCTTATGAGGGCTGTGTACTGCACCTTGACTCAATAATGTGTTTAGGCTTTTTTTATATATGGGTAGACCTTTATATTCCTTGGTACAGTGAATTTGCTTCCAAATTTTTTTTTCTTGCTACTTTTGCTTTTCATACCCACATATATTACTTAAAAAAAAAAAGAAAAGACTAAGAAAAATTAAACTGAACATCTCCATGGGAGGCTCCTGAGAAAAGCCCATGTGTGACAATATCCAAGTGCCTGTTTTTCTCTTTGGCTTCTGTCCTTCTCCTTCCCAGTAAGAGCCCCTTTCTCCATTGGTTAAATAAACCAGTATAAACAGCTCTCGGGGAGCTGTTTTAACACCAGCTTGAGTTTCAGACTAGAATTCCTGTCTGCATTAATCAAACACATTTTTGACCGGGGATAAGCAAAAACTCTGAAAACCTGAAAGCACAACGACTGTATCTCCTAACTCCACGGCCTCAGCTTATCTGGATGAAAATGGAAGCACTTTGATTTATCTTCCACATGTTCTCATGCATCTATCTACACTGGGGTTTATGAACAATAAACAATACAGAGCTCAGCGCTTGACTCTTGGCCTCCACGAAGCATAAGGGTAAACAGTCGGTCTGCTGTAATCCAAATATGTCCAACAGTGCCACGGACAGTGCAGTAATAACGTAACAAGCTGCTAGATCCCACCAGTACAGTGGGTAAGTGGGTCAACTCCACTTAAGACTCAACTAAGGACATTCCTGAAGATCTGTGTTCTAATATATGCATTTGTTCACCCAATTCCCGGATTTGAATCTGCAATGCTTCTGTTACCAGTTTTATCCAGGTTTTAGGAAGCACAGCCACACCTGATTGAGCATTCAATCCACACGGAAGTTATTTGCCATTGATCTTTATTAGATCTTTATTGTCTTTAGTTAGTTTAGTTGGAGGCTTCCGGACTTGTTTTTGGTTTTGAAGATGTATTGACTTTCACTTTAACTTTCCTTCTTCAGTTCTAAACATTTGGTGGGGAGTCCCCAGTGTTTACCCTCCGGAGGTGGTCACCTGCATCGTTTTGAGGTGTGACTCACATTCATGTGAGTTGTTAGGGTCACATGACTCCAGGTGTGACTCATTAATGAGTCGTTGCCCTTCCCTGCCATCATGTGAGTTGTTAGGGTCACATGAGGTGAGTTTTGAGGGAGGTAAAATAAAGTCTGGGAAGGGATGTCAGGACTGTATTGTTGGTGGCTGAAAATTGGAGCTGCCATCCCTTTTTAATAAGATTCTTTCCATTTTGACGTAGATGGCCTCCTTCACTCCTCTCTCAAACCGTCTGTGTTCTCTGTCAAGAATGTATACGTTATTATCTTCAAATGAGTCTCCCTTGTCCTTCAGATCTAAATGCACATCTGAATCTTGTCCTGATGAGCTCTTCTGTGTTGTGCCATGTGCCCATGGAGATGTTTATTGTTTATTCTCCCCAGTGTGCAAGTCTGAACACTCTTCACTGCATTGGACAGCATAAACAACATTGCTCAGATTGTGTAGTACAGTACAGGATACTGTTCTTGAAAACCATTTTCAGTGCAATAAACCATTTTTATGAAATACTTTTACCTGTAATTTAGTGCTAGTACCCAACGGTTCATTTTTCAGTACTTTATAAGTATATTGCAGTCTCAAAAATAAAATAAGACACCAAATATGATCTAACAGTACTTCAAAAGGAGAACATTGTTTAAAAGCAGCTGGAGAAACTGTTTTCACTATGTGAACGTTATTCAACCTGAGAATGTGGACTGAAAGAAACCGATGGAACCCAAGCACGCTATATAAATATCCGCCAAAGGGTACAATAATACCATCCATCCTTCCATCCATTTTCTATCGCTGGAGCCTATCTCAGCATCTTGGGGCGAAGGCGGGGTCACCCTGGATGAGTCGCCAGTTCATCGCAGGGCTGACATATAGAGACAAACAACCATCCACACTCACATTCACACCTACGGGCAATTTAGAGTGACCAATTAACTTAAGCCCCAGTTTGGCATGTTTTTGGACCGTGGGAAGAAGCCGGAGTACTTGGAGAGAACCCACGCAGGCACAGGGAGAACATGCAAACTCCACACAGAAACGCCCTGACGCAGGAATCGAACCCAGGACCTTCTTGCTGTGAGGCGACAGCGCTAACCACTGCGCCAAACAATTATAATTTGCTGGTTACAGATTTTAAATCCAATCAGACATTACCAAAAGGCACATTGCATGCAAGTGTTTGTTCAATTGACTTAATGTTTCATTTACTTTGGATCACAGTGTGCTTGTTGCCTTTATTCTTGGTGCTATCTGAACGTGTGTGCGTTTGCGAATTGCAGGTGGGCAGCCTTCAGACCAATGTTCACACACTCCTCAGTCTCTTTGAAGTGAGCTTTGATGGACAGCAGCTGAGCAACACACTTAAGGATTATATTTATTCTGGCCACAGGGCTTTCGTTTCTCAACACACATGCAACACAACACACAGGCACAAAAGATGTTCCTGATGACTAAGATTTTTTACTCATATTTATAGTGGTGAGAGAATTACTCATGAATGATTTTAAAAGTTCTGATTAAAAAACAAAAAAAAAAAACAAACATTCTTTATCATATACCCCATTTCCCCCAAGCAGCATGGTTCAGTTTGGTTTGGTACCATGCACATCTTTTGGGGCATTTCCATTGTCAAAAGCTGTGAATGGTATCCTTGAAAAGCGAACCGAACTGTGCCAGTTTTGTGACCCTTGCTTTGGGTACCAAATCTAGACCCACTGGAGTCCGTTGATTGGTCGACAGAATCATCACTTCCCTGTGACGGTTAGGCCGTCTTTCGCCACGCAGCGTGCAACCTTTTTCAAACAGAGTCTGTTTGCTTTATGCGATAAACAGCCATCAAGAAACAACAGGAAATTCTGGATGTCCTCAGTTGCTTCCTTTGTTTGTTTTTACCGTTTCTTCGTCGGGATACACTGTATTGCATTTCTACGATGTCATGCTACTTATGTAGTCTCTGTGGTCAGGCTACCCCGTCTACCATGTAATGGTATGGTCACCATTGGAAATGCACACACGTGTTGAGCTTACCAGGTGCTTATCAGGTGTGTTGTACCCAACCGAACACCCTTGTTATTGCCCTGAGAGTAACAACTACCAACAGCTTAGGACAAAAGAGTTTATTAATTTATTTAGACTATAATAGAGACATGACAGCAGATAAAAATAAAAGGCAAAATTTTCTTTGAGATTATGCACCATGGTGGTTGCTTAGCGAGAGCAAAGTTCATAGGGGACCAATATAAATGTCAAGAATGTCACTGTCATATAAAAATCATTTGTAATTTGATTTACAAAATACAGATTCCAGACACAAAAAGGTCGAAAAAAAAAAAAAAATCCCAATGCTTCGATTCTACAGGGAAAATATGTCAGCATTTTGTTTGAATAACGAATAGTTGCTCCAGTGATAACTTTACAGTTTACTCAGGTTTTAATTGATTAGTTCCTTTAAGAGAATTCCACTTTTCCCGTAATATCTGAAAACAGTTATATCCGAGAAAAACATCAGACAGAATTGTTGGAAATAGGGTGATGCGGCCTAGAGAATTTGCAGAGCAACCCGAGAGTCCATATCAGCACCAACACCTGCAAAACGAAATTAAAAAGCTGATAAAGCAGTTATCCTGTTTACCATGTCTACTATTTTACCTCATTCGCATGAGGTACTTTAAACATTTACATTAAGACAAAGTTCACGTAAAACTGAGGATGAATAGTGAGAAATTAAAGCTGGTTGATAAAACTTTAGACATCATCACTATCAGTGGGGTTCGTCCTCTGGGGACCAAAAATGTCTGTTCCAAATTGTATCCTGATGCAGCCCTTAGAAGTCTAGATATTTCACAAAATATGTGGAAATTTTGGCATGCTGGTGCTGGGAAAGCCATTATTATCATCATCAAAATCAGTATGGCTGATCCTCTGGGGACCATTAATGTTTGTACCAAGTCAGTTAGCGTGTTGAAGTGTCCTTGGGCAAGACACTGAACCCTAAATTACTCTCGATACTGCCCTATTGGTGTGTAAATGTGTATGAATGGGTAATTGAATGTTATAAAGCATATAGGCATATAAAGAACTCATATAAACTTGAAAGGTGGAAAATAAATACAAGTTCATTTAACATTTACTGTGTGAATGCAGTGAGGAGGAGTTGAGAACTCTTCCAGGTGATGTGTGGATTTTTGTTGCGTCTATGTCACACTTTCCATTAGCGAGTCCTGGATCCCATGGTCTTTTTTTCCCCTTCTGTCACACTCTCTCAAACATACGCGTTGTTTGACAGCTTGAAATTGTTCAGTTTTCATGTCTTTCAAAGTTTCTAGAAATAGTAGATATACCGCCAAATTGAACTTGATGCGAATGGAAATCAATCTATAGCCGAGCTCGCTTAATCTGATGTAATTTTGCGAAAAAAAAAAAATCTAAACATATTTTTAGAGTGTTGTTTGCACCTAAACCAACGGACCCCAGTGGTCCTTTGGATCTGGCTACCATGATGTCGTTTTTATACAAGTGTCTAGAATTCCTTACCGATGTGCTATATTATACAAGTCTTTGCTGCTACTGCCTCATTTTTTTTTCATTTTTATGTCCACGCTGAATAAAGTGTTCAGAGCAAAAACACATTCCCCAGCTGTTCTCGGGACTTTGAACAGCTTCGTCCCACGATACAATGCCAGCGTCAAAATGTACTTGTTGATTCTATTTATTAAAAGGGCATTTTTGTTATTACACAGAGACAGAAGTTACTAAACTTTACTGCCTCTCGAGAATAAACAGTTTGTGATGTCACCATGGGGACCATGGAGTGAGGGGAAGAGAGGGCTCACGAAATACCCTCACTTTAGAGCTTCTAACGTCTGACACCCTGTCAACACCGGACACATTCACACAACTTGTTTAAAACCACTAACCTCCCACAGTCTCTCTTGCTTAGCAGTATGGATAAACTCTCTCATTTTACACATCAAAGTCTTCACATAGGCAAAAGTACAAAAGCACACACACACACACACACACACACCTATATATCTGCACACGTAGAAGGATATGCATACAGCGGTGAGAATCTATTGGATATGGAAAACCCATCCGTCACATTTCTAACGTGCTGTCATGAAACCGAATGAAGTCATGACTGCTCAAACAGTAGCTCCGTCTTTGAACTGAGGTGAAACATCAACACTCAACGCTACACCGCTGTGTTCCAACCCGTTCTCTCCCGCTCCGTTTACCTTCTCTGCCATCCTCCTCATCCTCTTCTCTTGCTCATGAACTCCTGCTGCCCTCAGCTCTTCTCCCAACCACTCATTTCTCTCTCTCGGCACTGTCATTCTCCCTTCTCTTTAAACCTTACAGCCCTCCACCTAAGCTCTCTTTCTCCTTCCCCTTTTAAGTTATAAATATTTAACAGGTCACCACAGTCATGCTCTACATGCCATCTCCTTCCAAAATGACACAGTGCCTTGACTCTGGTCTCCTGAAAACAAAACACACAGAGGAGAGGGACGTCGTTTGAAAAATTATGAGTGAGACTGTCAGAGACTCTCCATATTTTGCAGGTTTTTTCATTCCGCCTTCACGTTTTGGCTGTTCAGTACATGGGTTATGGGTTCAGGACACTTTTGCCCTCTGACACATCGTGGCCAGCAGTCATAATATACACACACACACAACAACAACAATAGGTCCCATTAGGGCTTGGCAATATGATGATATGTATTGTAGGATAAGAGAAAATGTCTATCAACAGGTATTTACCTCGATTGTTCATATTGCCAATTTGCAAAGCCGCAGCTGCGACCTACCTGAATTTCATCAGCTTTGTTTGTCCTCCAGCTTTACGTTTTCGCTCTACATACAACTTCAAGTAACAACAAATAGATGTAAAAGAGGCACTGAAAATCCCCTGCAGCAGTCAAAGACAGAACATGAAACAGCACAAGCCAAGCTGGGACAAGATGAAGATGACCTTATGCTACATAAAATGGGCGGGAACTTCTGCCATTCGGTCATATTTCGGCTTCACAAAGTCTGATATCAAACAGAAAACAGTGCTGCGCAAACCTATGCTGTAGACCCAGTAGGAGAAGGTGGTGAGGAATGGGTGGTTGCTGACAACACTCTTCTGCTGCCTTAAAGAACTGCTAATGAAAACTTTCAACTGCAGTAGCGGGTTCCACGGCAGTCCATCCACGTTGATAACAAAACATTTAGAATAACATATTTAAAACAAGATTAGGACCCGAATCATTCGATCAACAACGCGACTAAACACCCCAAAAACACTGTCTATTGGCTGAAAATGTTGTTTATGTCAATGGCTGGAACGTTAAAAACGAAAGTGCGAAATCTATTGCCTGGTAATGTAGGAATGCCCTCTAGTGGACAAAATGTATCAAGCTTTTGATAAATGTGACAGCCAATTTCACCTTTTTTCACTTGGGGCCATATGTCCATATTGCAACGTTTTCTGAGCTGGTATCATGCGGGGAAAAGGCTGAATGTAGGTCTTTACTGACATTAGCTACGTAGCTATCTTGGCATATGTTGACCATATGGCCAACAGGCTTAGAAACGGTGATAAAACAGCACTCAGCAGAAACGTTCCGCGTCCGTCTCATCTGCTCCACAGAGTCTCAGATTTATTAATACAATACAATGCAATACTTAATAAAGTGCGAAATCTATTGCCTGGTAATGTAGGAATGCCCTCTAGTGGACAAAATGTATCAAGCCACATGCTGATGGCATTGACAATATATATGTTTGTATGTACAGATTGAAAATACATATTATTTGTAAGCTAAATTGAAAAAAAAAGTATCTGATTTAAAGCTACCAAACAAACTGGTCCTGGAGGCACCACATTTCTACTGAATATTGCAGAACACATTTCTGTACTATTCATTTTAGGAATTCTTCTTCAGCTGGATTTGTTATTTTTGCCGTTTCTGGTTTAAATTTCAGAGATGAAGTGAAGAGCCGATTGAGGTATGTGCGTTCCTATTCAATAATGTAGCGATCAAGAGGATACAGGAAATGAGAAAAAAAAAAAAAAAATACATCCCCAAACAGGACATACAAAATGTGTCTGTCAGGGGCTTCAACCGAAAGCCGCTAGCTCGCCTCGTCAATAGAAATTTTAGTAAAAAAATAATTGCTTGCATCGTTTATTGAAAGAAAATGCCAGACATTCACTGTTTCCACCTTCTTAAATGTCAACATAGGCTACTGTTCTCCGTTCAACATCACTTAATATCAATGGATAAGCATGATCTACTCATGTGTCTTCAACTAAACACTGACAATGAGTTTGAAAAATTAATTAAGAGATTGAATTGATAATGGCAATACCCACAGCCACACTAATCTCAAGTCAATGACAATAAAAGTCTTTAATCTATAAATTGCTTCTTATCTCCTCTCTCTCTGTGTGTCGTGGGAAGCTAAAGGTTGATGACAGCAGACCGTGTTGACAGGTCTCACTGCTGCACGTACAGGCTGATAAATCGGACTGACTTCCCTGCAGACGGACTCCTTGTCACTCATGAATTGTCTCATCTCTCCCTCTTTTTATTTGTTTTGGGTTCTTTAAATCTTCATCATCTGCGAAGACAGATTCCTCCCACACCGTCATCTCTCTCCACCCTCTCTCCATCCTGCGCGATATCACAGCCTGTCTGTGTTCAGCTGAAGCTGATCCGACAGCGGAGCACTTCATAGACTGAAGGTAATGACCTCTATTCAGCGGCTCCGGCGAGCTCAGCAGGGAGCTCAATCAGTCGCTGCTGAACAACATGCAGATCACGTCTTGTGCCCCGACGCTGCGGTCAGCGTGGGCACTTTTCTGTGTTTCTCTATATTACTGCACGAGAAGTCAATTAAAAGATTTTATGTTCTCATATAAAAGTTTAGTGACAAGACACATTAACACCTCGTGTTTGCTGACAAAGCTGTGCAATGAACAAAATGACCCGTATACTGTGGTAAGCTTCTCTTCTGACTTTAAATCAAACTTTATTAGTGCTCAGAATACTTTTATCGCAGTCAAAAACTGTCACCTTACTAAGCTGTGGCTTTACAAATGGGGTTTTATTTTTCACTTTTTATCCATTATTTCTGTTTGTCATAACATCAAAACATATGAAAAGCTGAGATCTATTTTTTTCTTTTTGTCGCTACAAAGAATTTGTCAACCCTGTCTCTTGGAAATTAGAGAATTAAATTACTTTGACACAGTAAGGTGAAGCATAATCGCTGCCTGGAATATGTACAAAAATAATTGATTGAAACAGTACATATATGTGCTGTTATGGAGTTGCAGAGAGGTGGTTGGGGTGGGTAGCAGACGTACAACATGGAGCACTCACGGACTCAACACCAGGGGAAAAAAAGCTAGACTTTAGGTTGTATGGAGCTGAATCAATTGGAAGTCCATTCATACCTATGGGAATCTTCTTGGGAAGTGCATCCTCTCCATAGTTTAGCCTTAAATACACGCACACACACACAAAACCCAAAACGCTTTTGCAGTGGATTTTGGACAAAAATGATGCACATAAACCATGCTAACTTAGCTAACCAGCTGATAAACAAGCTAACCAGGCCATTTCAATAAATGCAGTTGCCTATGTTGAGTATGTATAAACAAAAATAAGCTATTTATCTAGTTTTAACACATTATGATTTAGGAATGGGTTCAGGTATTCGTTCGTGAATTTATTATTCAAGTAGCATTTTACTATTCACATCCCCGCACAGTGTTGTTTTTGGCTGCAACATGTTGAACATAGCCTGCGTTTACATGCACCATGGCAGTGGACGGAAGGAAAACGAGGCCTTAAACTTTGATCAAAACAAAAACTTTGTCATATTCTAATGACAGCCTATTAAATCGCAGCTATATGGCTAAGTCCATCGCTGATGCACATGGCGCTCATTTTTATATAACATGTACATTTTGCAAGTACTCTCGTACACGTTCATAAGGTAAAGCCAGTACTTGAATATTGAAATTACTGAAAATGCCCGTCCCTAATGTGAATATGAGTAAATACAGCCTGCTAAAATCGGATATACATCATATAGAGTCCGATCGCCTTTATCAGTTTAATGCTAAATACAGTCGGATGTGACATACAGTCATCTTTTAATGCTCAGAGCATATATTCTACACTACTGGGTGGCAAAAAAAAAAAAAAATGGACAAAATTAGCCTCACCCATGGCTGCTTTTCCTTGCATTGGACACTGGCCGGCATCATCCATACATCAGGCATTGTGCGTATCTTGAAATGGGGTGGAGTTTATATCCATCAGAATCAGGTTGATATGCCCAAAAATATAAAGTACAAGCGATGCAAAGCGGCTGCATCGGTTTCAGATGGCTTGAACAGATTTAAATAATGAGCATTCCAAAGCAAAAAGGCCAAGAGGGGTGGGGGTTGATGTTCCTCACCAAAAGGGAATTCTTTGTGCGTCAGCAATGCATGACCAAGTGTTCGTCGTTGTGCGATAGGGAGGGCTTAGCACATGGGTTAGCGATGCCAAAGGCTACCGTGTGCATCATCATTAATGCCAAGGGCATCGAAATGTCTGTATGTGACCAGCTGGCATGAGATATCTAATCGGTGTCAGTCATGAGAAGCACTTCATTTTCAGTTATTGGTATCATTTGAAAACCAAATAAAGCAGTAACAAGGTGTCAGAAAACTCTTTTGTACATATCGGATGATAGAAGCTGTCCTTTTTCTAAGATCATCCTAAAGTACTGATGCGAACACAGCTGATTGACTGTCAGCTGTTTGTGCAACATGTTTAACTTGTAACAATGAACATGTTGCTTTGGCTAATGATTACCGCGAACCCTCCTTTATTTTGGTGTCAAACACAACAGCAGGCTGTGGGGACAAAGATGCTCCCTCATCTCTGACGCGACAACCACATCTTGAATGCATTATAGATGCATTAAAATTACCTCCACTGCAGCCTCCCGTCCTCTGCGCTGCCTCGCGGTCACATGCCGTCTGCTCCGACTCATACTCAGAACACTGTCACCACATAAAGAAAGGCAGCGTTTCTTTGATTTCAGCGCATGGTCGTCTAAATGCAAATGCTGCCACGGATTAAGCTTGTGATTTTATTACATTTAATTATGCAGCCCAACGCTTTCTGTCAACCTGTCAGGTGTGAAGACGACAGCAGATGTAGAGAGAGAGAGAGGTAGAGGAGGTGCTATTGGTTGTCAGGAGCCGCTTTGGTGTGTGTTTATGCCTTTTTGCTTCCTGTTTGGGACCTTTTCTGGCATAAACACTGACCATGTCAGGACTGGTCCATATGGGGAACACAGGCCGCTCCCAATGCAACAAAACATCATCATTTGGGACACCCTGGTTGGCCTGGTCCACACCTGGCGCTAACGTGTTCTGAGCGATCGGATCACAAGTGGACGGCTGTAAGTGCAGGTCCGAGCGCACTCAGCATGCATTTGAGATCCCATCACTCAGACCACATTCAGAGGCGGTCTGGGCCACATTCTTACAACAGTCTGAGCACAAACGTGGCAACGTGGAACAACCACCTGCTTCAGCGACGTCCTCGGCGTGAGTGGAGATACCGACTCTGAATATATTTGCAGCTGCGTGCTCAGATTTAAGCTCGACACAAATAAGCTAATCGTCATCTTTAGCTTGACAAATCTACCGAAACTACCAGGCGCTTTTACCCGTTTCAATCGAAAGTGAGGTTTTGCTGTGGAAGTCCGTTTCTATTCTGCCCTCTAGTGGACAAAACTCACTTCATCCAACTTTAAAGTAAAAAAAAAAAAAAAATACTAATCAGTTGAAGTAGCTGTTTGATTGATTGGCTAATTAATTACACCATCAAACCAGTGTATCCATGAGTCCATGTAATGCTTCTTTGTAAACTCTGGTTGTCTTGTATTTCTAAATCTAACAATCCCGCACAATCTAAAAATGCTACTTTAACCTGCACATCTCCTATAAACTCTTAGATTATAGATTAGCTGAAACACTTCCTTGGGGTATCCAGAGGGATTCTCAGGCCTGACAGTATGTATAATCCCACCATTGACTCTTCCCCTGGGGCTCCTCCTACTTGGACACACTGAAGAAAATGTCGGAGCAAATGATAAATGCCACCCAAGAGTTATCACATTTTAAACTCAAGATTTCTCTCTGATCACTTGCCAGGGACGAAGTTGAGGGCTTGGGCTGATAAATTATATAAATCTAAATTGTTTCTATCAACTTAAATTGTGGGATATTGTCGCCAAAAAAAACCCCCAAAACGATTATATGAAGCCTAATTGCTTGATTATGAATATTGATTTAACAAGCACAGCATCTACAAACTCTGATACATGAAGATGATCACGATGATCATCATTACCAGCAAAATAATCAGATTTTAATTTGGAATAAAGCGACACAAATTCAATGGAGAGTGGAAAACAGTGCCTCTTTGCTAACTGACCGGTTGTGTCTGTGGTGCACTGTCAGTAAGAGGAAGTAGACAAAGGCAGGAAAAGAACAGCCTGTACAGTATGTTTACAGCCACTGGGTCAAAAACTACAGCTTGACCAATAAATCATTTGGCTTAAAGAACATAATGCTGAAAAAGATGCTTGGGTATCAAGTATCAATTTCGGCTCAAAAAATGTAACTTGGGTTGGGCTCTATGAAAAACTTAGAGGGGATGTTTCACTGTAGATATTTCTATTTTACCAACTTTACGAATGTGCAATAACATTTTGAGTGCAGTAGTTTAAGGGTGCAAGTCTTGGCCTGTGCTTGGACATTTTTAACAACTGTCCTGTTAAAAAAGTAAATAAATACTTGCACAAAATGATTTTTCGCCACTTCAACTGCTTCTCCCCAGAACTCACAAACCACCAGCATGCAGAGGTGGAGCATGATGGAGACTGAAAAAAAGAAATGCTGTCCCTAAAAAGACTCCAGTCACGTGTGTGAATCTGGTGGAAGCTGATTCTATATCAGCTTTTTATATCATTATACATTCAGTTTCATGCATAGGAGTATAATGTGAGTACACACTTTTTATCTCACAAGATCACATCTATGGATGGATGAAACGTAGCAGACAGTCAGGCAGTAGTCAGATGGAGCTTTTTGTCCCACCTGTGGTTCGCTGGGATCCAGTCACACAGCTTGTATCACACAACGGGCCCCATTACTCAGAAACAACGAGTCCAATTTCAAACCCAAGTGCAATCAGCCGCAGTCCACGTGCGCCCACCTACACAGACCAGCGTTGTTCCAGCCACGCTCATTAATACTTCACACACTCACACTCACACACACACGCACACACACACAACATCAAGTGGAACCACATAACTTGAGCTGTGCGGGAAAGCGGAGCAGCAAATTTGGACATAATCACGCCTGCAGACGAGCTTCTGCTTATTTTGGTGTGGGAGGAGAGACTCACATCCACCAGATTCAGGAGAGCGGCTGCTGCTCAGCAACTGTCTCCTCTCCATCTCCTCTAAAAGGAGGCCCCGTGTTCTCCTGATGCCCGTCTGTGTTAACCCCTGCCCACAGAGCCCGCAGAACGAGCGTGTGTGCTGGCTTTAAAGCGGAGTCTGGCTGCGCTCCAGCCCGGCTCACATGGCTCCGAGCGGCCGTGGGCGAGCTGAGGGGGGGGTGACACAGATGGAACCCTCCGATCGGCGTATCAATCGGTAAACACACTGTTCCTGCACCTTTGATCGCCGCATGCTGACTCACGCTGATTGCTTAATCACCGAAGAACTCAAGCACCTGCACAGGTGAGACGTCTGGCTGCACCAGTTAAACATTAAACTGCAGCTTTGTGTCACTGTTCAACGGGCTCTGGTTATTTACGACACCTAAATAATGTATCGTTTTAAAAGAATATGGATAAATCTCACAATCGTCTCCGATGCAAGTCGTGTAGTAAAAAGGGACATAAATTTAAAACTAAATCAACAACATAATACAGCAAAAACCCAAACAGAAGCTTAGTTACAAATTTAAGATCTATCTCAAGTACAAAATCGCATTTTAGTCACAAAAGAGGGAGTGAGTCAAACTGATTTCCCTTCTTGGACTTCTCACCTGCACGAGCTGCGCACGTGTGACAGCCGACCATCTGATCGCTTATCGATACCGATCAAAACAACAACAGGACACTCACACGTGCATTGATTAGGAGCGGGGGAACCGGAGCATCCACCCGCAGGCCAAAAGATTCCCCTCAAACTTTAAACTCTCACAGTACAAACAAACTTTGGCCGCAAACCCCAAGTTCCCACGATGACGCCAAAGAGCAGCAGATTG
>KV751331.1:832657-856554 GCA_001698575.1 Mola mola | reverse complement strand
TTAGTCCAAGGGAAAAAGCGTCAAGTGAAGGCAGTGCCCCATGTCTCAGTCCGCAGGAGGGCTAATGCACATCTGCCAGAGGCGGTAAACTTGAACAATGCAGCGCGCTGCAGAGCAAAAGGCTGCTCAGGGAAAACTCGAGTGCAGTGTGTTACATTGCAAGGTGTTCCTCTGCTTACAGGGAGATCGCAACTGTTACACAGCCTTTCACACATAGGTGTAAACATGTTCCCACAGGAGAAAAAAAAGTTTATGGTGACACAACTGGGCGTTTTAGTTGAACATTTTGGGATTAATTAGATTAAAAGTAAAACACGAAGTTGAAATTGCTCTGACGCCATTTGTCACCAGTGACAGACACATTGGGTTGTTTTGTTTAATTAAACGTGGGAAATAAGGTATCTGGAGCAACCACGGACACAAACTGTGTTCATCATGTGGCTGTCATGCTGCTGTCCAGCACTAAGATGTAGTGTAACTTGGGCACGTGCAGCTCAGAAGTTTGTGTCTGTCTGCACGTGATTTGTAATAATCTGTCTGAATGTCTGGGAGACTCAGTGAGACGAGCAGATCTGTTCTGTAGGTGTTGCAGCGCTGCCAGAGATAATGACCTTCAGACGGGAGCAGCCGGCTTTGATCGTCACTCCAGCTCCCCTTCTTCTCCGTCCTGTTTCTGCTGCTCGCTTGTTTTCGTTCTCATTCTTCGCTCAGTTTTCAATTCTTCCCCTACATGTGCTGCATGTTTTATCCTCTCATTGCTGTCTCGTTTACAGAATGTTTTTTCTCGAAAAACCCACAGACATTTAATCATTTCATACTCTGCCTGAGTAGCTATTGGAGTCAAGAAACACACAGGTGTTTCACTGTTGGCATCTTCTCCATGTTAGACACTTGCAGTAACATTTAGGTAATTTTGACGCTTTGACTCGCCCATTGTATAGCCTTATCAAGCTAAATGTTTTTTTCCAGATTAAATTTAACTAAAGACTTACTGTAGTAAAGACAAAGGGCCTGAAGAACAATCACTTAACTGTTAAATTATTCTAAATGAAAAGCCACAGCAAACGGGCTTGATTATTAAATAAATGAAATAGATGCATAGTGTTTATTTTTAACTGATTTATGCTGTTCTGTCTCTTGTGCATGATTCTACATGTTTTGTATATGTTTTTTTTAATTTTATTTTGGTATTTTGGTCTACCCCCCGTCCGTGTTCTATGCCTTCACCCCAGTTCCTCTCCCTCTCAAATCGACATCAGCGCTGCAAAGAAACAACTGCATTGCTGCCCACATGGCCCTTTTTATTTGAAAGTGTTAGGGCTATACATTGTGAGCAAGAGCATATTACAGTAAATATATCACACGGAAAATGTTGCTCTGTTTTGGGAAAAAACATTGATGCGATGATGATGATGGTCTAGTTTCTTCCAGCATCCACTCGGCTCAGGTTTAAAGTTAGTAAGAAAAATATTATGATCAGTAGGAATGGAAAAAATAAACCCCTGAGTTAGTTTGAAATGAAAGAGCAACCACCAGAAGTAGACACAGATAGAAATGACATAGTTTGTAGTTTAGTTCAAGTATTTGTTGAAGAAAATAGTGGAGAAAATATAACTCAAGGCCATTAATGAGCAGATTAAAATTTTCACATGCTGCTGTGCAAGAATGAGGCTGTGCTGCTTTCCTCGTGAAATATCCATATTGCACATAGTTGCCTAAATATTGTCTATGTCTATGTTAAATTCACACCTGCCCTAGTCCACAGCTGAGCCACTAAGAGACCATTAAGACGTTCGATGCTAAAAATAATTTTATCATTGAAGCGAAAACCTTTCGTTTGAATCAAATTTGTCTCTTTCAGAGCAAAGAGTTTAACCAAACCACCTATGAGGATGCCTGCTTCGGTCAGGTTAGACACAAAGGTGAAGCTTCTTCAGAGTGACTGTACAACATAGTATCACAGCAGTGCAGTCGCAGATGCACACATGGATGCAATGTGGGGACATGACTATCCCCACTGCCTCAAAGGTCCAGTGTGCTGACTTTAAGAATATCTCTCTGCAAACACATAATATCATTTTCACAACTGTGTCTGTATTAGTGTGTAACCGTAAATGTTATCTTAAATATGAAATTTATAGTTGCATGGTAGCAGGTCCTAATTCCACAGAGAGCGCCATCTTGTGTCGACATGTTGCTACTCTGCACGCTGAGCTCTTCTCTGGAAAGACTTATGCTAAAATATAGCATCCATGGTTGCCCTGGTGACGTCACAGGAGTGATTGGCAAGTGAAGTTATTCAGTTCCTACCCATACACCCACCTTGTCAATTAAGATGTTTCGCCATCTTTATAGCATCAAATAACTAAAATGGGCAACGCTGTGCACCATTATATAAATAGATTAGACCATTATATAAATAAAACAGCTCGACACTTTGACCACCTATAAAATTTGTTTGTTTTTTCAATTGTATTTTTTTTTTTTTTTTTAGTTTTTGATTTATTTTGCTTGTTTGTAGACTGACAGAGGTAAAAATGATACCCTGGCTATGCCACTGCTTTGGATGTTGATCTTAATTAAAACCAAAAGGATCAGAAAACAGTTGAACACACATAAGGATGACAACCTAAAATGTCTAACCTGAAAAACCTAAAAACTGTATTTTACCTGTAATCACGTTTTTCTAGTTTGGCCCATCTGCCAGTTTATATCCAATACTGCATCTTACCACTAGGAGGCGATCAGAACGTTTTTACTTCACGTTCTTGTGGTCAATCCGTATTTCATAATGAGGGCTTGGCAATTATCTGACCATGGATGTATTGAGGAAAAGTTCCGTTGGCATTAAAGCTATTCAGTGGCTCGGCTGTTGTTCTGAAATCACTGAGTCACTTTGCTACTTTCAACTTATTAAAACAAAAAACAAAACAGTTTTGAGTTTTTGTTTTGATATCTCTTCCTTTTAAGTGAATAAACAAAGGGGCAAAACAGAATGAAATGCAGCTGAAGCACAGTCTTGTGATGACACGACGTGCCCCGTGAGTGGCAGGCAGGAAGTGAAAAAGTTTTGTTGAAGCTCTGCCGCTGATAGTTTTACTCACTTGATTCCCAATTAATATCCAAACGGTCGATGGGTTTGCCATTGTTCCGCTCGAGCAACCTGAATGCGGAGTTAATTAGCTAGAATAGAGATATACTTACACGCATGCAGCCACAAAAACACACTCTTCAAACACACACGGCAGTATTATTTCACACACTCATTCAAACATCCCTTAGCAGACATTCATATTTGCACATCTGGCCAATTAGATATTCTGTGAGAGTTTAGCACAACCCCATTTTCATCATAGATCTCCTAAATGATGAGCTGCTCATCATCAGTTTTGTCTTTATTGTAACTTTGCCACGTAATGCCAAGTTTAGACTTTCAAAGTCGTCGGGTCTTTGTTAACTTCACACGATAACTTTAGTCTTGCAGATTGTGCATTACGTGTTCATTCACCAGGAGAAACCACAAACTCGTCTGCGCTCTGAACATGAAAGCCTGCAAAGGGACGTGGACATTGCTGATCGAGAGGAAAACAATTCCACAAACACTGTGGAAACACTGGATTGGCACATACGGGCAGACTTCAGAAACATATCTGTGCTCTGATTGGCTGTATTTGCAGAATCATCTACATATTAAACCTGGTAGAAATCTAGTTTGCAGCAGGTTTGAAGAGTTCACACATAGGAATTAATGCCTGCCGATCGAGCATAGATCTGGCTCTGATCTAGGGGTTTCGACAGCGAGTGGAATATAGGGCAAAAAGTCATAGAGTGTGAACTTGAATGAACTTCCATGACTGTACCTGCAAAACAGATATAACAGAAATATTTCATACAGGTTTCTTTCTCCCACATTGCTTCAGAGACATATTCTGACAACCAAAGTACCGCAGCATAAAACCCACCAAAATGCTCAAAACGCCTTCAGCAGTTGTGTATTTTCTCTCCCTCCCACCTGTGTGATGGATCTAAATAAACAAGACTTTGTTTCTGATAACAACAAAAATCGTTTAGCCTGCTGCCTGGTCTGATTCATAAAAACATGAGGAACACATTTCAAATTTATCAAATCAAATTTTATTTGTATAGCCCGAAATCACAATTTACACATTATCTCACTGGGCTTTGACAAACTGTACAGATGTGACATCCTCTGCCCTCAGACCCTCGAACCGGGTGAGGAAAAACTTAAAAAACCCTAAACAGGGAAAATAAGAAACCTCAGGAAGAGCCACAGAGGAGGGATCCTTCTTCCTAGGACGGACAGACGTGCAATAAATGTCACTTGTACAGAACACAAAAACATGATAACAACAGTTCACTTAGAATGCATAAAACATCCATGAGTCCCAGAGTCTGTGGATTCTATGAGTCCGGATGTATGGAAAGTCTAGTGATCCAGACGCAGGTGGACTCTGTTGGTCCAGGAGTCATTGTACTCCATGTAGGAAGATCTGGGTGTTGCTGAGTCCAAGAGTATGTAGAATCTGTAAATCCAGGGATATGTGAAGTGTAGTGGTCCAGAAGCAGGTGTAGTCTATTGATCCAGAAGCCATTGTGATCTGTGGGTCCCGATTTGCACTTGGAAATCCAGCCTAGGATCCAAGTCACAGGATCTCCTTTCCTAATGTGGCCAGGGGGCATCAGGCAGGACCACAGCAGCACCTCCCACCGCGACCTAGAAAAACCTGCAGGATGGTAAAGCACAACGACTCCGGGGAAGAAGTAAAGTTAGTGTAAGGATATGGACATTTACAGGAGCAGAGAAGGAGTCGGAGTCAGAGGGGGGAGAGAAGAAAGCTCAGTGAATCATGGAGTGTTCCCCCAGCAACCTAAGCCTGTAGCAGCATAACTAAGGGCTAGATAGGCCAGCCTTAACTATAAGCTTTATCAAAAAGGAAGGTTTTTAGCCTACTCTTAAAATCAGAGAGTGTGTCTGCCTCCCGTACCAAGACTGAAAGATAGTTCCACAGGAGAGGAGCTTGATAGCTGAAAGCTCTGCCTCCCATTCTACTTTCGGAAATTCTTGGGATCACCAATAACCCTGCATCCTGGGAGCGTAAGGTTCTGGATGGGCGATAGGGTACTATGAGCTGTTCAAGATAAGATGGTGCCTGACCATGAATAGCTTTGTAGGTGAGGACAAGGATTTTAAATTCTATTCTGAATTTAACTGGGAGCCAGTGCAGAGAAGCCAGTATGGGGGAAATATGCTCTCTGATATTAGTTCTAGTCAGTACACGCGCTGCTGCATTTTGGATTAACTGAAGAGTTTTTAAAATTTTGTTAGGGCAACCTGAAAATAAAGAATTACAGTAGTCCAGCCTGGAAGTAACAAACGCATGAACTAGTTTTTCCGCATCTTGTTGAGACAGGATGTGCTGGATGTTAACAATGTTACGGAGGTGAAAGAAGGCGGTCCTTGAAATCTGTTTAACATGTGAGTTAAAAGACAGCTCCTGGTCAAAGATAACACCCAGGTTTCTGACAGTGGTGCTGGAGGCTGGAGGTGGAGGTCTTTATGTTCCATTTTCGCTTTTATTTAAGAGCAGCTGCTTGCTGCTGCTGGAAATTAGACAAATGAGGGATGTGGATGAACCACAGAAATTGTGAAAACGTTTCACAAAACCATTCAAAAAGTGTTTTTGAAAAGGTGACGGAACCCACTCATTTTGTTCATGTGGTGACTGTGTTCTGTGCCATGAGATGACAGACACAGCACGTCACACACAGATTCTTTTCACCGACGACCAGTCTCAACTCTCAAAACTGGAAAACTTGGAAACTTTAAAGTCAACAAACATGGAGTCATATATCATTATACATCAACAACATCTCTCTTTTTTACACTTACACAAAAACACACACATGCAAATCTACTATCAGGCCAATTTTTTTTGTGCTTCCTTTTTCAGCAAGCTTGCCTCCTGATTGGCTATCCTTCAATGTTCCAATCCACAATCCATGTGTGTCCTCAGCTGTCCTCTGTGTTCTCCCCCCACACCTCAGGACCTCTGATCGTAAATATTGAACGTCCTTGTGTCTTCCGAGCAGGTCGGAGAGGGTAAAATCACCCATAACACACCTCACATCACAGATAATCTGAAAACATAATCTTTAGAACCATCAGATAATTGGGATTTTGTTGACATCCGTTCAAAGGGGCGAATTTGGCCCAAAATCGACTATCTGTCTTAAAAGAAACAAAGCTGCAGAGTTCATGATCCCTTTCATGCCTATTCCGATCTGAGTTTTCATCATGTGACACTAATGATTGGCTAACAGATAATAGAAAGCTCATTTTAGCATCTCTTGGGGTATTTTTGCAATCCTCTTTCTTGCACCTGTGAAGGTTTGAACATGTAGCAGTGTAGATTGGAATGGAGAAATGGACACCCCTATTGTTTTTTTGTTTTTTTAGTTTCGTTGCTTTGGCTTGGTCATCGCACTTCGTGGCGCTGTTGTGGCGCATCCGGGCCGCTAGAGGGCGCATGGCGCTTCGTGGTAGAGAATAAGGACGTTCACGCAAATAGGAAGAATAAATCCTGCTGCCGTTAGGATGACACCAGCACCACGTGTGTCTTCCTATTTTCCTACCACAGGTCAGTAAATATGCCTTAAACTGAGTAGACATGCAGGAGTTTAAGAGTTGCACATGTGACTTATGAGAACGTTTTGTATGTGAGTCAAAGAAACAGGTTTTGAAGAGAGACTGAGGTAAATAGAAGTTAAGGCATATATGCTAACTAGCTAATTCTAAGCAGACCTGCATCGTGGTGGGCGAAGGAGGTTATATTGCCTATAGTTAAAAAGTCATCTTATGTTTGGTTAAAAATAACATTGTAAGAGCTGCTTTGTTAAAAAGTACATTATAATAAAAAAACAAGTTAATTTATTATTTTCATGGATTTAGAGAAAATGTGCTGAATAAGAACAGAAGAGGATGTTTTTGTTTGTTTATTATTTTGAAGTAAATTTGTTAAAGGGTCCAAACGTGACAATGTGTTGTAGTTTGGTAAAGCAGGAGAACATGTGATTTTATGTTTTGGGTTTTGTGCTGTTCAATGGCCGTATTATACAAGAGTGGGACTGAAGCTAAAGCTGTCAGTTTTGTAACTGACATCTTTGATACCTGAAGTATATTTTTGTAAATACGAAGAATAAATCCTGCTGCCGTTGTTGAAGGAGGAAATAATTCCTCCTTCAACAAATTGAGGGCTCGTCCGGGATACCTGGAAAGGATTTTTTTCATCTCAGGAACAACTGTTACAGCCAGCGGCCGCATAATGAGGTAATAATAAGGTAAGCAGAAAACCTTTTAAGAAATTTCTGCACGTCCTCCGGGATGTTAGTTTGGCTGTAAAGGGTGGATCCAAAGATAGAGTTCTTGTTAAAGATAATCATGCAGAGAGAATTTACAGAATAGTCAAAATCGTGTGAAGGCACGGTAAAAAGAAAAATCGTGTGAAGGCCCGGTAAAAAGAGAAAAATCGTGTGAAGTCACGTCCATGTGAGGGCACGGGAAGAGATTTTGACCTGACGGGTACGGTTTAAAGGCCGGTGGGGTCTGATCAGCCCCCGAAAGCTAACCCCGTCTAGGAGTCCTGGGTTTAGAGGTCCCACATTCTAGTTGAGTGTAAAAGCCGCCGGCTCTGAATAAAGGTCTGAAGAAAATAAGTGACCAGTAGGGACAGAAATAAAGTGTTGAAGAAATAGGGAAAGGAAAAAGAAGTCACGGGTAAAAAAAAAAAAAGAAAATTGTATTGTGTTTCGTGTCTTACTGTGTGAATGGGACTCTGAGAGCACACCGAAGCAGGGAGTGGGCTGAAACCTAACGGTGTCAACACAAACCCACTGTCAGTTGAAGTAAGTTGCTTTTACGATCCACAATAAGTTCTGGTGTCGGGGCCTGTCTCTTTAAGTGAGCGGCCTCTCAGGCTGGGTACTAGGGACGTAGTGTGCCTTATCTCCCAGCTGGCCAGATCGTGTGAGTGAAAAGAGGAGTGTGGAGGAATGAGTGAGAACACAGAGGAGCCTATAGCAGGCTCACTAGCAGCCTGTCTAGAGGAAGGGAGAACAAGAATAAGACAGGCCTTCCCCTCAAAAAGAGTTGAAAGGGAATTGGACGATTTTGAAATATGGTGTCAAATTATGACAAAAGAAGGGATATTCGGCGATCCCAGGGGGCCCCCACCCACACAACCCCAAGTCCAACAGTACATCAAAATGCTCCAAATTAAACAAAGACATAGAACAAGGGGGAAGGCTGTCGAAGGGAAAGAAGCAGAAAGAAAAAGAAAAAATTGAAGACCAGCTCAAACTAACCCGTCTTCATTTCAGCAACTGCTTTCTCAGTTCATCAGTGCCCGCAACACAGGCTGTGCAGGAACCGGAAAAAGGGACCAAGGTAAAGGAAACATCTGCAGCGGCAACGGGTGAGTCACCACCTCCATACACACAACCAACCACACCTACTGCACCACCCGCTACAATTCCCAGCCTATACCCTGACATATCCGCCATGTCTGAACACACACTCAGTAGTGAACCGAAAACAACTACAAGTAAACGTGCAGGGGGGGAGGAGCCTTTTATCCAACTGCCCCAAGTACTCACTGGGGGAGCTATCACCTGTAATCTGACACCAACAACCGAAGAAGCAAAGAAAGAGGAGGAACGGCAAAGGGAAAACAGGAAGAGAAATGAAGAAATGTTAGAAATGCTGAGGAACATTAGAAAATGTTGCTTAGAAAGAAAAGATGAAGAACATGAAGAAAGTGATAAGGCAGGGGACAAGAATTTAATGACATTTAGTGACATAGAAGGAAGTTCGAGTGAGAACAGAGAATTGAAAGCTCTAAGACATAGTTGAAAAAAGCTTCATAACGGGAGGGGGACAGAGACCTTTACACAGCAGCACAGACAAGAAACACAAGAAGAAAATACAGACACAAACTGACCCTGACTCTGACCGAGAATCTCACAGTGACCATGAGGAAGACGATAGGAGAACATACACGTCACACCGCTCCGGCGACACTGGGGTATGAGCTATACCCTACTGACTGTCTGGGAACTGCTCCCAGAGCCTATGGTTCTCCACCCCAGACCACTCACTCCTACGATCTGAGACCTAGAAAACCATCTAAGAAAACCCAGTTGGGCGCCTACCCACTGGTGGAGATCAGAAGCCAAGCTGGGCAACTGAGAGAGAGAATATACTCCCTGCTGTCTTATGCTGACAGTGCCCTCCTAAAAACAACCCTACCTGACCCCAGAGAAGGTGGGAATAATTGGATAAGAGAATTTCTGAAGGCATTTAGCAGTCAAATCCTAGCATTAGGAGATGTCCGCGCTTGCCTAGCCGCCCACCTAGAGCCACATGACCTCCAATCAATAGAAAGGAGGGCAGGCACTGTAGGCACCCCTCCATCTACTCCATTGGAAGGGCTGGCTCCTCAATTATGGGCCTCGCTCAGAGCACAATACCCAGTAAAGACTGACTCGACTCAGATGAATGACACGAACAGAAAACCGGGAGAATCAGGGAAAGAATATACCAATCGCATGCTTAAAACATGGGAGAGTCACACTGGCTCCAACCCACTGACTGAACCCCTACAGAAACTGTTTAAACAAGCTATGATAAAGGGACACTCAGGGAACACTAGAGAAGAGATGGAGAAGCTAGTAGCCGGAGATTCCCTACCTTTAGACACATGGATAGCCACTCTAGTCCACCATCTAGACAGAGAAGATGAGAGCAGGAAAAGGGGGGAGAAAGAATTGGAAAAACTAAATGTGCAGCTACTCAAAGAACAGCTAAAAGAACTGAGAGACAAAGTCAATGAGCGGAAGAAAGATGAGAAGGGAAATAAACAGATGGCAGCTGTACCAGCCTCTCCTAATCCAAATAACCCCATCTTCGTACCATTACCAGCTGACTATGGTCCAGACTATCCCTACCAGTTGTACCAGCAATACCCACAGGGGCAGCCATACAGGGGAAGAGGTAGAGGCGTATACCAGGGAGGAAGAGGTAGACAGCCAGCTATGTACAGAGGTTACCCACAGAGGCAGAATAACTATGGCAACGGCCAGCCACCCTTCCAGTGTTGGCACTGTGGCCAAGTAGGGCATATAGCCCGAGATTGTCCAAATACATACAGGCAGCAGAGACCGCCTGGTCCGCCAGGACCTAATCATGGTCCCCCACCACCTCGGGGAGGCCAACCATCTCATGATCCTCCAAACCAACATCAGATGCCCCTCCGCTAGGGGTGCCGAGATTCCATCACTGGAAAACAATGGCTTGAAGTCTATACTGCTCCTGAATTACATGTTAGTATAGCGGGAATTCCCTATACATTTAAGGCCGACACGGGGGCTAGGTATAGTACTCTCAATGCTGACCTCCCCAGGTCTCCAAATTACACCAAAGTGATGGGATTTTCGGGTAAAACAAACATGTTATTTCACAGACCCACTCTTATGTGAAGTGAACACAGGGGGAGATTTTTATAGATTTGACCACGATTTCCTGCTGCAGCCACAATGTCCTGTGAATCTATTTGCTAGAGACCTGATAGCAACCACTGGAGCTACTGTGATCTGCTCTCACCGCTCGACCAACCTCATGTTTCCAAACGGCAAGATAATTAGAACACACTCTGACACCCCATACCAAATGACTCAACTAGCGCTAAGTGAACAGCAAAATGCTCTGGTATGGTGGGGAAAGGTACTAAATCCTGAAAAGTCCAAACTACATGAAATTATGTTGAGATGGCAAATTTGGATACAACATCTACGCTCCTATCAAACACCAGAAGGACCCGCTGCATGTCACAATGAACTATCTGAGATGCCCAGAACAAATAACTGAAGTTGAGAATTATGAAGAGTTATGGGAAACAATCTCGACCCTGTTGCGTAACAAGTGTAAATGTGATGATCCAAAACCAGAAATAATGTGGTCTAACATCTATGTGGACGATCAGGGGGTGGCAGCAGCTGTCAACCTACCTGAAGAACTCGAAGCCCTATATCATCACAGACCTGACATGCACCCTCACGTGACTCTTAAAGTAGTCAACGGAGGAGAAGCTAAAAATCTTGGGCCTATGGTGCAACAAGCCATCTCTGCCAAAGATTGGCAAAAGGTATCTGGTAGAGACCTGATGGAGTATAGCCATTCTAGCAACTGCTACAGGCTCAAATATCAGGGTACACATGGTAGAGAAAATACCGACTCTGACCTAGCAACCCAACTACTGAACGAAATACCTGACAAAGTGTGGGCCACAGGGCCATTTGATGTGGGACACTGTACTGACATTGCTCCCATACAACTACAGATGAAAACAGATGATGTGATACACCAACTTCAATACCCTCTGTCTCTCGAAAAGGTTGAAGGCATAAGAGGAACCATTGACGGACTGATAAAATCAGGAGTGCTCATACACTGTGACTCTGCCTACAACACACCTATTACTCCTGTGGCTAAACTAGGGAAGAATGACCACAGACTAGTCCATGACTTGAGAAAGATAAATGCTGCACTAAAAGCCACTCATTTTGACACTCCAAACCCATACACCATGTTGTCAAATCTGGAAAACAAATACAAATGGTTCACTGCCATGGATCTGTCTAATGCATTCTTTTGCATTCCCATAGCACCAGAATGCCAACACCTATTTGCATTCACATTTGAAGGTCAACAGTACACTTACACCAGACTGCCGCAAAGCCTCACTGACAGCCCCTCACTGTTTAATCATACCCTCCAGACACTCACGTCTACCTACCGACACGAGCTACTCAGCACGTGTTGTATTCTCCAGTACGTAGATGACATTCCCATTGCAGGAGAGACTGAAGAACAGGTAGCCAGACTGACAGCTGACTTACTAACATGGCTGGGTGAGAAAGGGTTTAAAGTATCCAGACCTAGGCTACAAAACTGCAGGGTGAGAGTTGTTTTCTTAGGGAGGGTCATATCGGGTCATGGTGTGGGAACGTCCTCATCTCACAAGACTAATACCCTGCACAAGCCAAACCACTCACTGTGCAGCAAATGATGGCGTTTTTGGGCATGGCAAATTACAGCAAAAACTATATTCCTGACTGCACTGAGATGGCTGCACCACTGAGGAAGCTAATCACTGAAGCTGGTCATAACCATCTCAAGGCTGAACTGATGTGGACAAAAGACGCTGATAGTGCGTTCATCAACCTGAAACAACAACTAGCTCAAGCTAGTGAATTATCTGCACCAGATCTCGGTCGAAAATTTGAATTGGATGTGAAAGAAAAAGATGGTTTTGTGAGTTCCGTACTGTGGCAGCCCGGAGCTCAAGGGAGGAGAGTGTTATGCTATTACAGCACTAAGCTGGAGCCTGTAGAAAGAGGTTATCCTACCTGCACCAAAGCACTATGCGCTATAGCAAAAGCTCTAAAAGGTACTGCTCACATAACTAGAGGACAAGATATAACAGTCCACACAAACCATGCTGTAACCAGCTACATATCGAGCCAAAAATTCACCCTCAGCCAACAAAGAACCAGCAAAATGCAAGAAATTCTGCTACAACCTAATGTACACTATGCCAGCTCGGAAAACAATATGGCAGCTCCAATACCAAATGATCAACCACATGAGTGTGAAGCTATTGTCAGAAATGAATTGAATGTGTTTCCAAACATAGTCACAGACCCTTTACCTGAAGCAGAAAATTTATTCACAGATGGACACAGTCATGCTACACCAGGCGGAGGTATTATAGCTTCCTATGCTGTCATCAAAGCCATTCCCTCCCCAATCTTAGAATACATGTGGAACACCCTAGAAGCAGAAATCATACCACCCCCAGCCTCCGCTCAATTAGCAGAGATTACTGCACTCATTAGAGCATGTGAACTTAGTGAAGGGAAAGAAGTAAACATTTACACCGACTCAGCCTATGCTGTAATAGCTGTACACGTAGACCTGAAACATTGGATGCGAACCGACTACATGACAAGTACTGGGAAACCTGTAAAACATATGACTCAGATGATGAGACTGCAAGAGGCATTATCTAAACCAAAACGCGCCGCGATTATAAAATGCTCAGGTCACCAAACAGATACAGGGCAAATAGCTCTGGGAAATAACACAGCTGATGTAGCAGCCAAACAAGCGGCAGGGTATGAAGAGAAGACTACTAAGATTTTACAAATGGTAACTGCAAATATGGAAAAGCTTGCTGAGACTGAGGTGCTTGACATGCAAAAAGACACTGCCCCTCATGAGAAACAGGCATGGTTGGACAAAGGAGCAATTAAATGTAAATACTCTGGAATCTGGAGATCACATGACGGGAGGATAGTAACCTCCACCAGACTGTTAATGATGTTGTGTGAAGAAGGCCACAAAAGGGGTCACCAGTCAGGTAAAAGACTCGCAGAAATGATTGGACAAAGATGGTGGCACCCCAATCTGGCTGAAGTGTGTAAATATTATGTTGATACATGTTTAAGCTGCTCCAAATTTAACCCAAGGGCAACACTGAAGATGGGCATGGGAGCATTCCCTGTGCCTAACAAGCCATGGCAGGAAGTGGTCATTGATTTCACAGACATGGGTGTCAATCAAAGGGTAAAAGGCTGTAGATATTTGCTTGTGCGTGTAGATACATTTACCCGGTGGGTAGAAGCTAAACCCACAAAGACAGAAACAGCCCAAGAGGTTATAAATTGGCTAATATATGACCTCATACCGAGATATGGGCTGCCTGAAAGAATTCGGTCTGACAATGGGACTCACTTCACTGCTGAATCTCTCAAAGAGGTGGAAGAGTATTTTGGTATCAAACACATCTTTGGATCTGCCTACCACCCTGCATCTCAGGGATTGGTTGTGAGAGTAAATCAAACTATCAAACAACAGCTCACAAAAATATGTGATGACACAAAAATGAAATGGACTGAAGCTCTACCACTGGTCATGTTCTCCATTGGATCCAGTCCAAGTGAAACCATAGGGCTGTCACCACATGAGCTGCTCACAGGGAGGAAAATGCCCTGTCCGTTCACCAACCATCTGACAAGTGGAGAAGTCCCAGATTTGGCTAGCCAAGAGAAGGAAACAGCAGATTATGTTAGGCAACTGCAAAGTGCTGTGAAGTTTTTATCTCCATATGTACAGGAAATCTTGATAAGAGAACCAAGTGGAGCCCCTCCTGAGGAGATACAGGAAGGGGAGTGGATTTACAGGAAGGTGTTCCACAGAACGTGGGACGAGCCAAGGTCGGTTGGACCCTTTAAGGTAGCAACTTCCAGTACTTATAGTGTGAGAGTATGGCTGGACGAGGACCAAAGTAAGGCGAGTAGATTCTGGCACAAAACACACTGTAGAAAAGGTGAGCTGCCCACAGAAAGAAACCTTAGTGAAATCAGAAAGCACCTAAGGGATATAGGCGAAGATATTGAAGGCGTGTAGAATGTTATCATCAGGAAATCGAGGACACTGGTCTGCTTGACAGTGTTAAGTCTCATAACCACAATCCCATTGTTTTGCATTGAACCCAGAAACAAATGGGTACAAGAGCCAACCGAATCCCCACACGATTTGGCCACACCAACAGGGGGGCAAAATGTTTCCCATAGACGTACCAAGAGAAGCACAACACCCCCCATGGATAGGTGTTTAATCAGATACGGAGGTCTGGAGCTAAATTATACTATGGGGAGTGAATACTATCCAATTCGACCTGTGCGATGTAATCAATTGTGGAGGCAACCCCACGGCTTGGAGGGGATATGATATATATGTCTGCGGATTTTCAGGTGGCTACCCGGGTAACAGCCGTTGGTGTCCAACCTGGAACTTTGTGTGGCAAAATACAGGCCCATGGTTCTCTCCTGATATTCGCCGTACTGCAGATGGAAAACTAAAAACCGCCGGCCATTTCTCTATTGTCCGCGGGCTATACTCGCCCCAAACGGGACAGGTTAATCCACTGTTGTTAGGCATAAAGAACCTACCCCAGAATCCCTATTCTCCCAAACCTAAGACTCCTAACGGGTGCCACAATACCAGTGATAAGAGTTTCTACCTAATGGTAGGAGTAGACGTAACGGGCAAAGACCCCTTAGGTCTACTGAAAATTAACCTCCTGTCCTCTCCCCAAAATATCACTCCAGCCTACCCTCGTTCGTCCTCCAACTCCCGCGTGATACCCATTAATAACAAGAATATCACAGTGAGGAAATTATTTTCCATAGAAACCGGATATTCACAAGGAAACCTATGGGTAGCAGGTATGCAGGAAGCCGCAAACAACTCTGGAATAGGAAGTTGTGTTGTGTGTGCCTCTGCCAGACCAAATTTGATCCTTACTAGAACTGCATTTGAATACGCTAAAAATGGAACTGCCACAAATGGTTCTGATGTGTCATGTATGTGGGAATTAATGTCTAATGAGAACCCTGGCTCAAATTGTTCAGGTTGTGATCCCATGTACCCAGTAACCGCGAAAGGTATGGTTCCTCCTGTATTCACCCCTACCTTGCTTACAAATACAACCTGCTTAGCCAGGAATGAACCCACAGCTGGAGGCTACAATCTGGGCCAAATTGACATCAACAGATGTAGCTCTGTAATAAATGCTACCACCCTATCCGTGAACCTCACTACTGCAAGAGCTGACGTATGGTGGTACTGTGGACAAAAAACATTGTATGAGTCGCTCCCACCCCACTGGGTGGGGAGATGTGCCCTGTTGTCTCTGTTGTCTCCTATACAGGTGATACCCATCTCAGAAACCGACATCACATCTTATGTCCAGTCTCGCGGTGGTACTCACAGAGAGAAAAGAAGTGTGGGGAGCTTCGATGAGGGAAGTCCGGTGTGGATAGATGCTATTGGAATACCATGCAGAGTACCAGATGAGTATAAACTGGCAGATCAGATTGCTGCAGGATGGGAATCAATTCTAGTTTGGATCACTCCTAACAAAAATGTTGACAGGATAAATTACTTGCATTACAATATTCAAAGACTTGCTAATTGCACCAGAGACGGATTTGAAGCTGTACATGGGCAGCTATCGGCTACCTCACTCACTGCCGATCAAAACAGAATAGCATTAGACATGATATTGGCCGAAAAAGGTGGTGTTTGTAGCATGTTTGGGGAATCATGCTGCACATTCATACCCAATAATACTGCACCTGATGGGGCCCTCACCAAAACCCTTAATGGCCTTAGAGCATTATCAAATGAAATGAAGGAACACTCAGGTGTAGACAATCCCCTATCATCTCTCTTGCTATTATTTTTGTTGCGTTTGCTCTGTGTGGATGTTGCTGTATACCCTGTATTCGAGCTCTCATTGTCAGATGCATAGACAAGGCCCTGGGTGAGATTGGAGGAAAAGGTGTTCCTCCTCCATACCAGCTAAACCAGGTAGAGAGCAGACCCTTGCTCTCAGAAGAAGACCTGGGGGAACCAGGCTTCCGGATCACTGGAGGACTGGAAGAACCTGAAGGTGACATCAGCCATGACAGTTTAGTGTGAGGGTCTACAATAACTGATTACATGATGTTAGCTTAGCATTTTCGCTCTGTGCTTGTTGGTTTTGCCATAAATACACATATAGGTAAATGTTAATTGTTTTCCACAATGTCGCACACACCTCATGGGTCTACCGGAGAGATGGCAACGTGTCTGGGGGAACACGTTCACGTGACCGCTGGAAGGAGACCTGTGAACTCACATAGGTTAGAACACATATACATACACATAAAGGGATTTGTTATGTTATTCTCTAGTTCATCTTAAGACTCAATAACAGGAAGATGATTGTCACGCTATGTACTATTAAATAAAGGAAGTGTTATTATCTGCTGCACGCACACTTAGACAGTTTGCACCACACTCGCTGCTCAACCGCCACAAACCAGTTAGAGCCGGTCTGGCTACACATAGTTAAAGAGTACTGATAACAAACAGGGAAGGGCTCTTCCTCTGCGTAGGAAGAGCTTAGAAGGTATAAGGGACTGTGTAACCCGGATATCGGCCCTTCTTCTACTCCATCCTTAAGGTGGTTGGACAGAGGGCTCAGCACTGACTCTATATCTACTCTCTGCGTGAAATAAACAAAAGCTATTGTGCTCGAAAAGTTGAAGAGTGCTTTATCAACCTTTCCACTAAGATATAACGATCCTGGGCAAAAGGTGAGGAAATAATTCCTCCTTCAACACCGTTAAGATAACACCAGCACAACGTGTGTCTTCCTATTTTCCTATCACAGTGCAGGCTAGACTGAGGACCTGCCGCCCCTCTGACCTTCGAGTTAGGGAGGCAACACACCCAAATCAAATATTCTTTATAGTTTTCAATTTTTATTGATATTTTTTTTTTTAAGATAAAACAGAGCTTTTTTTCATAACCCAACCCTCTGATTTACCTAACCCGATTTGAAGCAAAGTGGTGTCAACTGAAACATAATCTTTTGACATATCCATGGTTTTACAAAAAAATGAGGCCAACATTATTTTCTCTGATTGTGTTGGTGGATCCACTCCTCAATCTGTATATCTACATTAGGTGTAAGCGCAAATGGAGTTTGCATGCGTGTCTCGTGTGTCTTGAGCATGTGTGTGTGAATCAAACGCCTGGACAAGATAATTAGCTCTTTAATCTGAGTCTCTGAGAAAAAACAAGAGGGATTTGAAAGAGCTCAGCGGTTCCCTGCTGCTGCTAGTTGCTGGGATAAAACTGTCTCATGTTTCCCATTAGTCGATTCAGTAGCTGTTGGACATTTATTCGTGGTAAATGGTACAAAGAGAGAGACTATGTTGGCATCGGTGTAATGATTAAAAAGAGCGGAGTGGTCTGACACGACACAGTATTTCATCTGTTGTGATCTTTTGGCTGTGAAAATGAACAGTAATGTCTGACTGAAATGGATGCATCAATGTTGTAAAATCTGCAGGAACCAGGAACATGGAGTGAATATTAAAATATGAAGCAAAAACTTTGCTAAAGCTGAGGTGTAAATCGAAAAAATGTGAAAAATCATTAACTGCTTATGGTAGATCAGACACAAGCTTTCAGCTCAGCCCGAAATCACTCTGTTATTTAGTGTGCTAGATTTGCTTTATACACCCTTCCATATTGATTTTTGTGATTTCTGTGTGGTCACAGCTGCACTGATTTGGCTCTCAATGACGGTACCAGTGTAGTTTGCACAAACACCAGAACAAGTTGTAATCAATTTTTTTAAAGAAAATGCGTTGAACATTAAATAATGCCCTCCGACGCTGACGTCGGCCTTGGGAACTTTGGTACCTCTTGGTTCCGCTTGGACAAGTCCCAGCACGGGCTGGTTTGATAGAAAGCGCCAAGGTTCTCACACCCGAGAACACAAACCAGGGCCAAAACAAGAAGTCAGTGTCAGTGTCAGTGTGAAAACATGTCAGTCTGGAAGCGTTAAAAGAGTTATGAAGCCTTCAACCAGCTACAGATGGATCAACATAACAAAGAGCACCTTCACGTATGTTAGATGTTTTTATTATAATTATTATTGTTGTTTAACTACATCCCCTAATTGCCTTTCTGTACATTATCGCTTAATTCATAGTGTGTGTAGTTTGAGATCTTTGTAAGATAATCTTCTGCTTTGTTTTTAAAGTGTATGCAGATGAAGCATTAAATGAAAATGGCATGCTGTGAAACAATTTTTAAACGCAAATAACATTAAGGCTCACAGAGGGAGAGTGAAGATTTCAGACTTGTATTAAACTGAGACCTTGCAGCCTGTACTTGAGAAAAATAATTCACATTTACCACATTTTCTTGCTTTTATCCTTTTGTTACACTCCAAATTCTCTGTTTGTTGTTCTCTAATTATAACTTTACTGATAGCAACTGGAACATTGGCGTCTATGACATCATAATAATGGCGTCAGTATTCGTCTAATTACTTAGAAAGGCGTGACAGATGTTTGGTAGTTGTTTGCAGGTTTAAACAACGTTTTTTTTTTTTTGCCACTGATTACGATCAACTGAGGACGTTACTGAGGATGCAGGAGGAAGTCTAACAAGCCACCAGACCAGCTGAAGGGGAACCAAGAAGTTTTGCTGCGCAGTTTGACATGGTGAACGTGAAGCAGGGAGTCATCGTGTCCTCGAAATGTCCTTGACCTCTCTTGCACCATTGGCTCCGCTGAAGCAAATGCCTGTTGAAGAAATCATCGCTCTGTATCCCTGGAAACACACTTTTCATTACTTTCTTTGCCCCCCAAAAACCTCTTGTGTTAAAATAAGACTGGCAGAGTTCAAAGTTCAAGCAACTTCTTTTCTAAACCTTTAGTTGCCCATAATTACCTTTGAAGGAGGACATTCACCCTGTTTTCAGAAAACCTGGAAAGGGTTTGTCTGAATGAATTCACTAAAATACTTGTATTTTGTATGCAAGTCCGACACATGATCCAGACATCGGCTGATGTCAACTTTCAAGTTTTTTGTTGTGGGTTTACTCTACTCTACAGAATTCCTGCAATTTATTGCAAACATATACCAACATAACACTATTCAAACATATATTATGCAAAAGATGCTTCAGAAAATTGAGGAGGAGTCAGTCAGTCACTGATTTTCCAAATAAATCACTGTATTCACAGTTCAAGTAAGCTTTGAGACTTCTGTTGTAAACTGTTATCAAACCTTAGCTATGTATTCAATTATATGAAGAATCCATCTGAGAGCTGCTGCAAACTGACAGCTTTCACACCAGCGCAGATCTATGAATCCAGACAGGCGTAGCACCAGGTCGAATTTAACTTGTTCATGTCATCCGACTATGTCCAAAGACAAAACTGACTAAATCTTGTTCTGAACACAGATGAGAAAATAAGACGGACCTTCTTTCTTTAAAATGTAATCAAATCGAGGTAAACAACTCCAAATTCAGAAAATTCAGGCGGAGCAAAATGTTCTCAGGCACCCAAACAGCCTCCCCTGACCTTTTATCATTTATGGAGTCGGCATTTAAGTTCACCAGAAGGACAACTGCTGTCTGCCTTTGCCACACGCCTACAGACTCCTGTTATTTCCTCTCGTTTTCCTCACCAACAGTTTTTCTTTGCCTTTTCCTCTGTGTGTGCCCACGACCACACCGTTTCAAAGCTCATTACAGCCCCACCATTTCATCTTCCCCTGTTACACAAATGTTTTTGTACTTAGCAGCGATCATTTTCTCCAAAGTGCAGGGGAAGGTATCCAAGTTTGACAAACGCCAGAGTGTCATGTTTGATTGAGTGTCGGTAAGGAGAGACTTCCTGGTCTCTGCTGCGGCAACTGAACTTGGTTTGACTCTGCAGAAACTTCTGAAAACTTTCTGATTCCAGACTTATTTTGGTGGCTAAATGTCTTCGCAAACACCAGCTGTGCCATGTAGGTGGCAAGAGGCAGTGAAAGGAATTGTTGCATTCATAATTTACCCCTTTTTTCTTCTCAGGGAGAAGCTGATTGAGATGCCTCATGACACAGATTTACATTCTCTTGCAGCAAAACACAGCGTGACGCCTTTCGCAGACTCCATTGGCTATAACTTTATTTTTTACTCAGTCTTCTCCTCTGTCATCGTCATCTGAGGCTATTTTAGCTTTGTTACATCACTGTTTCGTTTTACCTAATCAGTATGAAGTATTAAGAGCACAAACTACACTTTTTAATTTTTCACATTTTGTTTTCTGTGGTTCACTCGTGAAATCTTGGAAGTTTATATCCATTCATCAAGACACATTCAAAGGCTGAAAGATGAAAAATGACTGGTTTCATTCAAACACAAAGGAAGCGAATAATAAAATTTAAACAGGAAAAATTGTCAGCTTCCTTGGCTGAATTAATCAAGAAAACTAATGTCGCATCCTCTTTGAGTGCTGCCGTTTACGAACCCACAAAAAACGGTCTTTACAATTTTCCCACCCTACATGATATGGAAATCTTGAAGGAGTGATTCCTGGGGGGGTCACACATTATAATCACTCACAGGGCGTTTTGCATGTTGTCTCCCTTGTGTGTTTCAAGCCGTTCTTTCTTTCTTTACTCTCAGTCAGACGCAGGAGCTCAAAATGATTTATGCAAATGCATGTTTATTTCGAATGGTCCAAGAGGCTCCAGCATGATCTCATGGGATGTGCGTGCCTCTTTTAAGGGCCTTTTGCATGACGGGGGAATCCGTTTTAAGCTTTTTCTGCAAGCCATTTAACCAAATATGGTAAATATGGTGCAAACTTCAGTGCCACCTGGGAATAAAAAGCATCAGTTACCATTAGTATCTTTGTTACTTCCATGTTTAAACTGACCCGGGTCCAGATTCAGAATCCGGATCGTGCTCCGAAAATGTAAACACGTGTTCCTCGACCCATACAGTGCCCAGTCTGGGCTATGTGCCTGTTTGTGTGCATCCCATCTTCAGCCACACGCCTGGCGCCTCCAAACTGCACCAAAAGTGCACATGCACATCCCTGAACTCCATCCCAACAACGGCATTTGTTCGGGATGTTGGACTAAAGTTTCTAATAGATGTGAATTCATCTTCGACCACAATGTGGGTTGCAGTGGTAACGGGTGCTGCCTGTGATTTCAGTCAGAGGGGGAAGAAGAAGAAGAAGAGTCACTCAAAATATAATTGCCACTGTTTCTATTTATGTGAAACGCCTCAAGCAGGACCAAAGATGCACATGCACATCCTCAGGTCATCAGCAACACACCTGCCAGGCTGCCAGGGACCAACAGACTGACAGTAATTCATTGCTTTTATTGAGGGATGAAAGACCAAAGTATGCAAAATTTGTCATGAAAATCCATGTGGTTTTTCAAAGTTTTCTCTGAAACTGACAGCATTGCATGATGTTCCTGAAAAGCCAAATTTGAGTAAAAGGAGCAGTGCAGTTTTTTTGTTTTTTTTACAAACGAAGTCCTATTTCCTTGTCTTTTATGCTGTAAAATCATACTTTTTGAAAATTGCTCCAGTATGGAATTTAGTCATTTGGACCATTTACCTCAACAAAGCTTTACAATGCATCGGCATGGGGCAAGTCCAGCAATTGACTGGTTATGTCTGGGTTGCAGCACGTGGAGAAAGGTAGGAAAAACACAGACTACACTCAGTATGCATGAGTGTGTGAGAACAAGACAAGATTTTAACATTACTTTTAAGAAAACTTCAATGACAAAATATATGACTGGGAAAAAAAAGCCTTTTAAGTCACAAAACAAAGCAGGTGCATTCTGAAATATCTTATAACTGTCCCAGACAGAACATGACTGAACTGCACGTTGTAACTGTAAACCATTGTAAAAAGTGACTTTTTAAAACTTACAGTTTCAAAATATTTGTTGTTGAAATAATTTCAGTTGATGTTTCAACATTGAGACAATCCCTGAATCCCTTGATTAGTGTTTGTGGCAATAAAAGGTAGTGTTAGTGTCAAAAAAAAGCAATTTAATTCTGATGGTTTGAATTGTGATGCTGTTCCATTGTCAGCAACCGAACTCCATACTGGAGCAACTCCTATAAAGATGTTTTTTCTGAAAGTCAGAGCCTAAAACCTCATGAAAGGGGGCTTAGGTTGAAGACAGAGTTGTCGTTTAAGCAAGACAGTTTTTCTCACCTTTGTCACTCGTGTGGAATCCAGGGGCGTTTGCCCCCTTTACATCAACTGACCACCACAACAAAGGTTACATGATAAACATCATCAACTAAATGACACTCCACTGTCTTCTAAACGTGTTGTATTATTCATACAACATCCCACGAGGTTGCATTGAATCAGGCTCATTCTGTACACGGTTTGGCATCTGCAATGTGCTGCTACAGACCCAAAGCAGCTTTTCTGCCTTTACTTGCAGCGATTATGAGCATCAGAACAGTATCAACCAACGGATGATGTCGAGTGAGCCAGTGAGCAATATTTGTATCGTATCCCCACGAGTCTTTCCACAAACTGTAATAAAGTTAAGCCGGGAGAAAGAGGCCTGTTGAGCTTTGTGCTTTAATCTATAAATCTCCCAATGAATCGTCATCTGCATTTCCTCTGTTGACCTTCTCTTGCACGCAGCTCACTCATATCCTCAGTATCTGTTTGTTGTGGGATCAAGAGAAACAATTCACAGATGTTAAACAGAAATATCATTAATGGAACTTTTAATGAAAGTGCATTTTATAAGGTTTAAAACTGTGCATTGCCATTGTTATTGGCGTTCTACTTTTTTTTAAAAAGGTCTTCACAATCTGAGCAATAATGTGTGTCTCTCCAGTTGATCTAATATATAAATACTGACATTGCTTACCTAAAATGTGTTTTAAAGCCCTGAAATAAAGACAGCATTTCAAAATAAAGCTTCCGTTGGTTGCAGACTTTTTGGTTTTTTTGTGTGGTGTCAAGCATTGAATGACAAATGGAACTTTGACTTTTTGGTCATTCTTTTGTGTCAATCAATCTAATTTCTCTTAAGACCAGCTCTTCAGAGTCATTCCACGACAATCTTAAACTTCAATTTAAACAGGAACTTGGAGGCTTGAGATGGTTAACCCTAACTGGTCAGGTTTGACTTCACTTGTGCTCCATTCACTATATTCACAGTTCAGTAAAGGTCCGAGCTTGTGTGAAAGAGAAATTGACATTATTGTAACCCTTGTTCTATGAACACGGGTGAACCCCTCTACCATGGGACCCTGCCCATCCTGCACTGCACACAGACCCAGCACTATTTAGGACCAGAGCTCTTGAGAAGAGAAGACGCGTCATTGACGGGTCAGAATTGCAGTCAATCACGT
>KV751331.1:821135-832631 GCA_001698575.1 Mola mola | reverse complement strand
AATCTGGGAAAGGGCAATAAGAAGATAATATGAAATAAAAATCCAAGAAAAAGATGAACCCTTCAAAAAATCCAAATGGTAGAGAAAATAAGAAAACAAGCAAACATGTCCTTATAGAGCTGAATATGTTGATAATGAAATGGATAGTAATAATAATAATAAAGAGCAGGATGCTGACAATCAGCATCCGCACTAATAATAAGCACAACAACAAACTCCACATCTGATCTGACCTGATTCTGCTCCAGCTTATAACTGAAAATAAATAAAAGTTAAACATGCAAATATTTACAGGGTGGTTCCACTGTCAGAGGAAGATGTGGACATGGTCTAAAAACAAAATCAAATATATTGTTTTATTGGTAGATAATTCCAATAAAATGTGTTTATTCGCCTGTTTTTATCCCCTCAGCTTTGAAACGTTCTGCCAAAGTGCTGCTTTTCCATGCTTTGGAAACTTTTTTCACTGCTATTAACTCCCAGTGTGTGGAACTATTGATCGGCTCCACTGTCCGCCATTTCTGTGAAATAACTGGCCACAAGCTCAAAGGAGTCAGTGGAGATGATGCAAATCGTCTCTTCTCTTCTCTTCTCTTCTCAAGGGCTTTGGGCAGGACTATGCAGAACTCCATCAGTTTACTAATTAAAACCATTTAATCATGGTTTCAAAACAACAGCTCACTGTGGCTGAAAGTGAAAGATGAAAGGGAAAATATACAATAATGGAAACACTCTGTGTGCATGTGACGTGTTTAAGTGACGTCTTTCCTCACTCTTTGCCTGCATTATCAGAGTGTTGCAAATCAGCAGCCGGCAGACGGGTTCAAGTTGTTATCGCAGATGTATTTTCTCATTTATTTATTTATCCTTTATTTATTTATTTGTTTGTCTCCTTAACAAAGCTGTATTTTGTGGCACTAACTAACTGCTCTCCAGCGTGTTTAACGTCCAGCAGCTGTTTGCCTTTTTATGAGACTGATAACTGAAGACAAAAAACCTGCTTATCAGTCAAATTGAATTGATAAGGAAGCCCTGGATTTATTTTTCAAGCACTCTTGCGCTCGGATTGCAAACACTGAACATACTTTGTGTAGATTCGTCCTGATTGACTGATTACTTCTAGGACAACTCTTGAGTTGAGAGGTACAGTTTATTTGCAGATATTCATGTGGTAAAGATAACAATTTATTTAACTCTCTGTCTATGAATATTTAGCAGGAAATATATTTATTTTCATATCTGAAAGAACAACTCAAGTGTGACTCCCTGTCAGCTGCAGTATGAATGTCTCTTTTTTTTTTTCCTAGTATAGTTTTAGCCAAACTATAAAAGCCATCTCTCTCTGTGATCCTGGTGAATAATGATAACCATAAAACATGTTCTTTCCCCACTTCCTCAATACACATTTATGCAGAGACCTACTTTAAATGATTTTTGATTATACATCAGATGTTTCTTTGAGTCAAAATTAAATGACGAGATGACCTTGGCGCCAGCAGTTGTTAACAGGCTTTAATGTGTGGGAGGAACATTCGTGTCAAGGTCAATAACGGGTTATTTTTCTTAGAAATGTGTTCTTTTGTGTCATTTTTTTTCACATTTAGTCGAAAGCACTCAGACAGTACAAGTACAACCACTGCCAAAAGTTCAAAAGAACTTAAGGGCTGATGTCAGTGAAGTTTCTAAATATGAAACAAGAAGGGTTTTTTGTTTTTTTTCCACAAAAGTAAATCTGAGAACAGCTGCTACTTGTTCAACATCCCTTCCGTCTGTTCCTCCATGGCCTTCTTTGTTTGATCTCCAGCCACTCCTAAAAATAATTTGGCTGTGTAGTTGCTGTAGCACTCCACCAGCTGAATGTAAACTTTCTCACTCTGCTGTTTGTTGAAAGGTAAGATGTGTACACTGGGATCATTAATGAAAGTGGTGAAACAGAATGCAGTTGCTTCTGTTTTGTCATTGAAGTATTATGTTTTCATGTAAAACTTCAACAGTATGATTAAATGCAACAAAACCTGCAATTGGCTGTCAGCTAATGAGTTCTTTCTAGCCAGGTGGGTCAGGCTCAGTAACAGGACGCATGATGAGCGCGCCAATGGGCTGTTAATGGCTGACACAGTCTCGTCATTTACCACATGTATATATATTCTTAGTTGACTGGCAGGAGACTGTTTGATTGTTTACTTGACTGACTGCTTGTTTAACTGGCAGGTTGCAGGACTCTCTCATATGTTAATGTCAGTGACCTTGCATCAGTGACATTTGGCAGAAGCTACCATGAATAGCTACTGCCTGAGGTCCCATAATGCATTAGTGTTTTTATTGTGGTGGAGCAGCGAGGCTGGGGGTCTCTACACACACGTCCATCTGCACATCAGTGTGTATCTATATGCAGTCTTTGCAGCGTGTGGCTGCGGGGCATGGAAGCAGGATCTGTTGACCCAGGTTTTATGTTGCTCTTTTAGTTCATCCCTGTGGCATTCAGCTGTGCTCCTATATATTAACCTACACGTTCTTTTATTATTTGCCTTTGTAAAAATAAAAAGGTACTGACAGACTGGATTAATGCTGCATCATATGTTTAGTAATGATACAGCTCCCTGATGGTGGTCTGCCAGTAAATAGTCAAAATGTTTCTATCTCCTGCCTGGATGTGGCTCTAATAGAGCTTTGTCTATAGATTAATTCATTCATTCATTCATTTTCTACCGCTTATCCCGTTAGGGGTCGCGGGGGGGGCTGGAGCCTATCTCAGCATCTTGGGGCGAAGGCGGGGTACACCCTGGATGAGTCGCCAGTTCATCGCAGGGCTGACATATAGAGACAAACAACCATCCACATTCACATTCACACCTACGGGCAATTTAGAGTGACCAATTAACCTACCCCAGATTTGCATGTTTTTGGAATGCGGGAGGAAGCCGGAGTACCCGGAGAGAACCCACGCAGACACAGGGAGAACATGCAAACTCCACACAGAAACGTCCTGACCCGGAATCGAACCCAGGACCTTCTTGCTGTGAGGCGACAGTGCTAACCACTGCACCACTGTGTCGCCTATAGATTAATTATTTTATGAATTTTTTTAGCCTAAGTGAAAGCATTTTTATGCCATTTATCCAATTTTATACCTATTTTCATCCCAGTTTTATCTTACAAGACTTTTGTTTGTTTGTTGAGCCCTTTGCAAACATGCTAATATGCTCAAAATGCTAACATGCTTGCAGGTGTAATGTTCATCATTGCTCGTCGTCTTAGTGGAATAAGAGGGGTGAGAATCACCATTCTTTTGGTTTCATTGTCAAAGAAAAGTCATTGGCAGTGGGATTTAACCGCTGGGATCATGAATGTCAAATTCGGATGACAGTCAACACAACGACATCACGACAACGACGTATGACATCACGTCAGCTCACCTAAAGGTTCATGTAATGTCAACTGCACTGGTGGCTAACTGCGCCTGTGCTAATAAAACAAGGGTTACAATACATAAGTATGCGTTGCCTCTTTGGGAGTCAGCTAATTTAGTGGCAATAAGTAAAATGAACGAACGAAAATAAATTATAAAACGTGGTTGACACAAGAACCTAGAGCTATATCCCTGGAAACGACTGATGTGCACACATAAATGGCAGCCAGGAGGTGAGGATTGGTGTGACCCCATGAAAGTACAGTATTTGATCTCCTGATCCATTTGCAATTTGTGTGGTGTAGATTGGACTGTAGATAGGTGTGGTGTAATGGAAGCAATGAAAACAATTTAAATATTAAACTGCAATTTAATTAGCATACAGTACCTTCATCTGGCAGCCAGTCTTGGTGTCAGAAAAGGATTGAATAAGCTCCAGATCTATTGGTGTGCAAAAAAAATCCAATATCCAGCCTCTATTAGTTTTTGCATCACTATCACTATCCGACACAAAATATGATTCCATAATATCCGAGATTTCCAGGGATATAATAAGCACATAAATAATGAGAATTATTTGAAAGTTTGACTTAGTCAGCTGCAGTCTGCATGTCACTTTTTGCACTATTTTACATTAAAAAAAAAATTGACGAAGATGCCGTGAAAGATATTTGAGCAACTGAGCGGAGTGGGACGAAAACTTTCCGGGAGCCTCACTATGTGTCATAGCATCACGCCAGAAACGTGGTGTGAATTATCTAGCATGTGCACTTATCACCAAGGCTTCACAGCAAATACATGCGGGAATCATTTGACCTGAGATTTCATGCGGATTTTATCTGTTCCCATTGAAGACACAAACCAAATTCTCACGGGTATCAGTAGCATTTTGTCCAGGGGAGAAATGGGATAACGATCATAGTTTGGCCTTCTCTTCCTGTAGTGAATGAATGAATGTTCCAGTTTCTTCACCAGCTGGCCTCTATCAGTGTCTGTCAGCTGCCGGCTGCTGCAAATGAGGTTCAGAGGATTTAGAGCGGACCAAATGCCCTCTAAAACCAACACTAGGAACCTAACATCTTACAAATGGCATTTAAAAGGAAGTCGAGCAGGCCATCAGCCCCGTGGAGCTCATCCGGCTCTGCTGTCTCTTCCCATCGGTGCCGCGCTGACGTGAAAAGAGCAGAGTGTAAATGGCTGTTTGATATACGCTCTCCCCCAGCGCGCCGCTGGAACACGACTTTATTGGGGCCCGTTCTCCTATTCAGCATTTTATTCTCAATGGCCAATTCAACATGTTTTTCGTGTTAAACCCTTTTATTTCTGCTCTTTATGACTTTTTTTCTATCTAATTCCTTAATTGCCTTTGACTCTTTTTGTTTAGCACATTGAAAAAGACAATTAATTTCACTAAAAGTAAAGAAATCTATTTTTCGGGCTGTGAAATGAGACATAAAAAGGCTGCAAAGACTGCAGATTGGCTTCTTGTCACCACATGCATCCTTTTACAATTGGTCCATTTAAAAAAGGTGATTAGTTATTAGCTTTAAGGAGTGATAAACAAACAAGCTATTTACTTGTAAATAAGCATGGCACTTATCTCACTTCTGTTTTCATTCAGTGAAATGCAGCAATGCAATTTGATCTGTACCTAATTTAAAAAGAAGTGCTTGAGAGAGAAAATGGGTTCGGCGACAAGAAATACATTTTGTTTTGCTGCTGAAAAGGACCAAAACAATGAATATAAACCTTCTGAATTAAATATTTCTACAATCCTTCTTTTCAATATACAGCACAATATTTGATTTCCTTATGGAATAAAAATGTTAAATAACATTAAATATATGAATTGTCAAAATGTGCTCTTGAATCCACAACGGGACCTTTAACGACGATTCGGCCCCTCGACATGTCAGGTTCATAAGTATTTGGACAGCGTACACCACAGCAATGATCTCAATGATCTGCATAATCTCTGTAGTGGAAACAAACGCAAACCACGAACCTCATGTGCCTCAAAGATGTACTGCAGTTTTAAATCTTACACCACTACAAAGAGCCAGAAAGTATTTCCTGTGACCAACACGAGCGTCATGGTGAACAGGGGAAACACAAGTCAGGTTTTGACTCAACACTAGTTTTGGTCAGCGCGAGGTCACTGGAGTAAGTGTCCAACTCGATGTTTAGAAACTACTAATATTTTTGGAGATAGGCGAGACCGGCTGTGCCATCCAAAGAAGAGAACACAGAAAAAAGAGATCATTAATGTGTTGAGACTGTTAACCTCGAAGTGAAAGACCTACTATCGTTCTGTCTGATGAGGAAACGGACACAGACGATATGAGCACAAGACAGCAACTCTTCAGCTATGACTTTTAACAGAGAAGTGACTCATAGGGTTAACTCCATTACATACACACACACACACACACACACACGCACGCACACACACACACACACACACCGTTTCAGAGGACAAAGACAGTTTGGGTTAGACAGTTCAAAATGTTTCTGTGAGCAAAGGGACTCCAGGGTCAGACGTCAATCACTCTGGTGTGATCTGTTAAATGACTGCTTCATTTGCTGCTGCTTGACTTCCGGACCTGCTCAGACTACCACACACACACACACACACACACACACACACAATACTCTAACATGGATTTTAGGTAAAAACCTTCCTTAGGCCTAGTCCTTTAAGGGACGTGGAAACAACGAAAAAGAGAGACAGCAGTGACAGAGGTCAAACAGACAGACAGACAGACAGACAGACAGGTAATGTATTGATTAAATAAGTATAGACAATGACAAAGAATTAATGGGAAAAATCTTCCAAGCAATTGTAAATTTCTGCAATAGCTGTGAACACTCCCTCCAAAATGTTAATCAACCTGCACAAAACGTTTCCTATTAAAATAAAAAAAATAAAATTGATATCAAAATTCCTTGACATTCAAAGCATACGTTCAACCTTTGTCTTCGTGTAAAACTATCCCTTACTTTTTGCATAAAGTTAGAAATCAACACACATACACAAAGTTTTATCATGTCACCTTGAATTTAGACCCATCAAGGTTAATATTTTTGTGGCACTCGATCCTAATCTGAATGAGAATCAAATTGGACACGTTTTAGTTAGCACTAACTCTAGCTGCTGAGCCTAACATTAATTATTTTAATTGTGCAAATTTATAAAATTGTGTTCAAGATTTTGTTTGTTGACCTTGACGATAGTAGTCCAAGGATACTTCAGATGAAATTTTGAAAAATTCTGCTAAGTGATCTGCTAAGTGACTTTATGTTAAAATTAATCTTGACAATGTACCTCCTCTGCAGGGTTCAAAAGTGCTGTAAAGCAAGAAAAGGCACAAAAAATACAACATTATACCTCATCTCTCCTCCTTGATTGTTTAGCTCCGCCTTCAACCACGAACGTAGACAGAAGATCTGGATCCAGCATATCACCAACCTTTCACAATGAGAATAGACGAGAAGTGAGAGATGTGAATATTCACTGTCTGTGGGGTAATCAAACAACACTGCTGACAATCATTGACTAATACTGATGGGTGGTTACTGTAGTTTGTGTGACATGCTACATGCAACAGTGCAGCTGCATCAGTACACTTGACTAAAAACTTCAATTATAAGCTAAAAAAAAAATCTAGGACAACTAGAGGTGCCGTGAGCTACCTTGAGCCACTTTCAAATGTTGGCACGGAGTCGACAACCGGCCGGCTGACGGAAGCACACAGGAGCGTGAGCTGCTGCTGAAACGTTCACACGGTGGGCGGAGGGAGGACAAGTTGCCCTCCGGTCGACTCTCGAGCAAGATAGCTTCAGCAGAACATCAAGTTGTTTCCAAGCACCTTACAAAAATAAGTTGTTGAAGGTCACTTTCAATGTTTTATCAATCGCCTAATTATGTGGCTAAACATTTGCTGCTAGAAAGTGGAATCTACAACTAAGGACATGAAATGACGCTTCAGATCAAAATTAGTGTGGGGTGTGTTTAAAACGGAGGTTCCTGCTTGTGCCACGTGGAGCTACTATCAAAATCTAACTCCCTGTGGATGAAACTGGCCAAATCGTCGACATTGTTGAGTCCGTAGAAGATTTGGACTTGAGACTTCCCCCAGCTGAGTGGTTAACTTCCTGTGTACCCCTTTGCAATATTACAGGAGGATAGCATGATTTATTGGTCCAGTTCTTCAAACTTTCTGCATGTTAATGGACTGAACGGATCTAGCATTAACTGTGGGGGTTGAGACTCTCTGTTGCGCCAGTTTGCATGACATGATGGATCCATTCAGCACCCATTCTGTGGTGATCAACAGTCACAGGTGCTGCCACATCGGCCGGGAGCGAAATCCTGTGTAAAAGCCCCGCACACCCATACACTTAGCTGTAATTAGTCCTCTGCTCAAGCTCATCACTCATACAGCTAATTGGTTGCAACAAGCCTAATGGAGTCTGAGGGATCAATCAATCAATCAAGTGGAGATTATGTAGGTGCAGTTTACACACACCTGAGCAGAAAGCTAATGAGGCAAAGTCTTTGGTCACTGTGTGCAGCTACGGATAGCAGGTCCACATAGCAGGTCCACATAGCAGGTCTCTATCAAATCTAATCATCCCTTTTCATCATGGCAAATGTAATATCTATTGCTGTTGAAGCGTGATGAAGCACTTAAAATCAGCTACAGCATCACCTCATTATTGCCTGGACTTTATGGTGCACTAAAAGGATGGCTGAAACGCTCACTAAATGTTTATAACTATATTTGTCAATAATAACCTCTCAAAAAAGAGTTGGCCAGGTCGTAAAAGATTAGTGCCTCCTCTTTCCCCTGTCTCTCATGCTTCCTCCCACATTCCCTAAAGACGCCTCTTTTCGACATGACACAAATTTGAAGCGAACGGAAATTGTTCAGTGCTGTTCCTCTGACAGAGATGAGAAAATACAGCGTAAGAGTACGAGGAAACGGTCGAGAGATGATGCAGCTGTGCCAGACGCCACGTTTGATTGTAAAAAGGCAGCTCAGGTAAATCCCTGTTTGCTTGATTTTCTATTATTTCTCCTCCTCCTCTCACATCTGAAGTGGGAGGGATTAAGATGCAACAAGAGGAATCAGTAATACTGTAAAAACGAGGGCTAACAACATGAGAAATAACTCAGTGAGAATGGGTAGTGGGCGACATTTCGATTCTGGTTCAGTGCACGTCTTTTGATCCCAAATGGCGGGACACCGGTCAGCCTTAATCAGAAATGAACCCTGGGGGTCAGATCCCCGACCCTGAGACCTGGGGGAACTTCAGCTTGAAAGCCAAGTTGGCTGCCATGTGTGTCAACATAAAAAACGGCACATATAGTGTTTATGAGCGACTTGGTCTTGTTTTTGTGTAATTAATCAATCATAACAACAGTATTGTGCTACTTTTAACTGTGGTCATATTGTTATGTTTGTTTTGCACACAAACCCCAGCACTCATTGAAAAACAGGTCTCCCTGAGAGCTCCAAACCCGAGTTTCATCCCTCTAACACTCTGCTATCTATTCTCCACGACCCCTGTCAGCCTCTTCAGCACTCCTCCGTGTTCATTAATAATGCTGTCACCCTCAATTCCCCCGCCAGGATGAGATCAAGAAAGCCAAGTGCATTTCCCCAGAATAATTTCCAATTGTACCTTTGGCAGGATTGTGCAGTTTTGCAGTATAACTGTTATCCTAAATCCAATGAAAATCAAAATGATTGGAAGTTATAGTTCAAGTATTTTAAGTTTTATTAGGCTATGGAAAACAATTAGAATTTTCTGAATAGCTTTCATGGCATATTTTTTCTTTATTTAAATCATTTTCTTCCCCTCCTCTGGTCTCTTTCCTTCGTGTCGGCTTTGACAGAGACCCTTTCCACTGCTTGCAGATGCTGCCATCGGTGTTGCACTAGAATTTGCAGCTCTCGCTCATCGGTGATGGACAGCGGCTCAAGAAAGGCTGACATTTTGGCACACGTGGTGGAGGCGGTAATGCCGAGAACACTGGTTACAGAGAAGAAAGGGCGGCTGAAAGTCAGTCAGGTGCTTTATTGTACAAACGTACAGGCTGGGAGAGTAACTGCGTGTCATGCAGATGCAGCCCGGTGACGCAGTTTAAACTTTTTTTATTTGACTCTGTTATTCTCTAGGGTTTCATTTTTGAAGTGGATTTATCTCTAAGAGAAATGCACTCATCCGTGTTAGTAAAAAGGCCATAATATTATCAAATATTATTAGATAAGTTGTATGCTACAGAAGTTACAGAGAAGACAGAATGTACCATGTTTACACAGTGCAAATATTGAGGTTATTTTTAGGATTACAGTTTAAAACAGGGCTGAGGACCATGAGAGTCGCATAATGAACAGTTTTTAAACGCAATCATTTTCTGTCTCTCTCTCCTTACCGCACCACAGTGCAAGCATGATTGTCAAAGAGTTACCATGGTTACCAGAATGCTCTGTGTCACTCAGACTTTTTATTTCATTTTTTTCCTAAGAAGTAATAAAGGTAGTATGGCATTCCAGATACCCTTTGTCAGGTTTGGAATTCTAAATTATGTTGTCTGGAGATGAGCGTGTCTGTTGCTCAATTAAAACATATCCACCCTGACTATTTGTTAGTTAAAACCACGTTTCCACCACACAGCACGGTTCGATTCAGTTCGACAACTTGGGAACGGTAAGCTCATTACAGGTGTGCATTTCCACAGGTGACCGTTAACTGGTCTGCGGGGTAGCCTGATCACAGCAGCAACGTAAGTAGTGTGACGTCATAGAAACACAACCCCGTGTATCCCTCTGACCAAACAAAGAAACCAACCAACAAAGGAAACGGTGACAATTCTGTTGACCAATCAGAAGACTGAGGCGGGTCGAGCCCCTCCTTATGGTACGATTTAGCTCTGGTTGGTACCCCAAGCAAAGAGTCACAAAACTGGCACGGTTCAGTTTGCTTTTTGAGGGAACCATTCACAGCTTTTGACAATGGAAAAAGCATTAAAAAAAAATGCGTACTGCACTGAACCGGACTGTTTGGTGGAAACTGGTAACCCGACAGGTCAGATTTAAGTTTTCCAGACACCAAACATCTGTTGTGTTCCAGTTTCATTGAGCAAATCTGAACCACTGCCAGCACAGCAGCATCTCAGTAGAGATCAAAACATGTATTTACAGCCCGCCTCCAATGAAAACCATGTTTTTTGAACTTGTTATCCTGTTTGTATGGTGTTTTTTTTAGCTACCACACAAATCATGACTGAAATAAGCAGCCAATGTCATGGCTAAGGTTTTCTGCTGACCATCTCTGAAAAACAAATTCTGACAGGACAAGTCTTTTACGTAGAAAACCTAAGGACCCAATCCTGACAAGAGGGGTGGGGCCTAACATTGAAGAAATGAAACATTCTATTCTGATGCATCAACTTGTAGGTGACCTTGTAGAAGTTGCTCCTCCACTTCTTTTTGGGGATCCGTGTCTGGTTCAAACATGCATGGTTGAATTATTCCATTGTTAGAAACCTGTCTATGTGCAGCGTATGGTAGACTAGTTTAAAAGATTGGAGTTATCAGAGAAGGTAATCTAAGTCACAGTCATAAGACCCCACAAAATACAAAAGGTAAAGGTGTGGAGTTACATCCAAGAGATTTTAAGGCCACAACGTATTTTTATTTATTTATTTATTTATTTTTCATGCCAAACATCCAAATATGTAATTTCAAGCGTTCACTCAATGCCTGGAGCAGGATTTTAATACTGCAGTGTTTTATGATCTTACATCTGCATGCCTGTATTCATTCTTTAACCAGTTCCGAGGCCAAACCAGGTCACCAAGTCCTCCTAATACTGGCTCATTACATCTTTTGTGGTTAATGGAGCGATTCCTCTGCAGTCATCCATCCCGTTACGTCAGGGTATTCCAGTAAACGATCGCCTCATAGCGTAAACCTCTACCACGGTTACAGCCGATCTGTTTGAAGGATGTCAGCCGCTGTGAAAGTGTGGAGGCAGGGTTTTACAGAGGCAGCTGCTTTTAAAATCAAGGTTTTAAT
>KV751331.1:774045-815237 GCA_001698575.1 Mola mola | reverse complement strand
CATTATTGTGTTCAGAGACTTTTTGTCTCTCAGCCTCTAAACTCGCTGCCATCTCTTCTTTCTCAGCCACCTCCTCTCTGAGTTTTTCCTGTAGGTCTCTGTATTTCAACCGCCAATTTTCTTCGTTCTGGAAAAACTTAGCTTCGTGGCTCTGCAGATTTTCTTTTGCCTCCTGGAGACTGCAAGTGAGATGGTCAATGTTTTTCCTGAGATTCAGGAGTTCCTCCTCTTTCTCGCAGAGCTGCTGGTTGTACTGGTTCATTTTCATCTGCAGTTCATCCTGCAGCAAAAAAAACTTCTGGTTGTCTTCTTTTAACTTGGCATTCTCATCATTGTGTTCAGAGATCTTTTGTCTCTCAATCTCCAGACTCACTACCATCTTTTCTTTCTTGGCCACCCCCTCTCTGACTTTCTCCTGCAGATCACTGTATTTCAACTGCCAATCTTCTTCACTCTGGAGAAACTCAGCTTCCTGGCCCTGCATATTTTGTATCGTCTCCTCGAGGCTGTGAGAGAGACGGTCATTCTCCCCCCTGAGATTCAGGAGTTCCTCCTCTTTCTCTCGGAGTTGCTGGTTGAACTGCTTCACTTTCATCTGCAGTTCATTCTGCAGCAGAACAATGTTCTGGTCTTCTCCTTGTAACTGGATATTCTCATTGTTTTGGTCTGAGACTTTTTGTCTCTCACCCTCCAGACTCTCTTCCATCTTTTCTTTCTCAGCCAGCTCCTCTCGGAGTTTCTCCTGCAGATCATTGCATTTCAACTGCCAACTGTCTTCAGTCAGGAGAAACTCTTTGTAGTTCTGCAAGTTTTCTGTCATCTCTTGGAGGCTGCGAGAGAGACGGCTATTTTCACCCCTGAGATTCAGTAGTTCTTTGTCTTTCTTGTGGAGCTGCAATGTTAATTGGTTCACTTTCATCTGCCATTTGTCCATCAGCACAACAGTGTCCTGGTAGTCTCCTTTTAATTGGAGATTTTGTATGTTGCTAACTTTAAACTGGATGTTCTCATCCAGTTTTTCATAACCTTGTCTCTCAGCCTCCTGACTTGTCGCAATATTATCTTTCTTCTGATGAATCACATTTTGGATAGTGTCCAGCTGGTCTGGCTGGACCTCCTTGATGGGAGAGATCGCTGCCTTACATGAACTGATGGTCTCATCATTCCGTTGCTCATCTGTAATGAACTCCCTCTCCCTTAACTTCAGGCACAGCTTCACTCTTTTTAAATCCCTTTTAAGTAGAAGAGGCATCTGGTGAGGCTCATCACTTCCTACAACGAGACATTGTATTTCATGTTTGAATCCACTATGTTCAGCCTGCAGATGATCAGGTTCTGTCATCAAGTTATTCTCTTTGTCCATGGCACTGGTGTAAATTGCCGATTAACTCTTTACGGATCAATAGATTTATATCACGATCCAGCAAATTCACTACAAATGATAAATGCTGAACTGCGCTCTCTTATCTCTCTTATATAGGTAAAGTCCAGAATTCTATAATCCTACATCAAAGTGGTGTCACTTCCTGTTGGCTTTGATCAAAGCAAACAGATCCATATCAAAGCCATAAGTGTGTTCTGGATTCCATCCTAGAACATTCCAGAACAACATTCTGTACTGCTGAAAAGACGGGCTAGATTATAGATACTTTATTGTCCCTAAGGAGAAACTTAGTTTGTGCAATAGACTTCAAAACACAGCTACAACACTATACAAGCAGCACATTACCTGACAGTACAGCCACACCCAGTAACAATATTAACAAATACAAAGGAAGCATAAAATGGACATATTAAGGACACAATAATATCCTGTGAAACTTCTTAAAAAGTAATTAAAAGTATTACAAAACCCCCATGGGAAATACAGTACATAATAATTTATTTTCAAAAATAAATTGAAAAAAAATTGAGGAAAAGGAAGGACCATCACTGAGACTCTACCTCTCTTGCAAATGCACTTGAGTCATTGCTTCATAAAATAGACATAGAACCTTGTGACAAGGATAATGGCTGGCTGTACCTTTTCTCCCATGGGATTCATTATGGCAAGGGAGCTCATCAGTTGGCTATCAAAAAGTGGGAGTAGGAGATTAGGAGATTGTGTGAAACACAGTTTGTGTTTTCCTCCAGTCAGGCAGTACGCTAAAGCTTTTGTCTTCACTCTAGACTGCTAGCTTGACTGCTGTGGCCAATGACCATCTACAAGGTCAATCTGTCTGAGGTCAGCAGACTAGAGAGACTGGTGGATGCACAAATCAGGTAGTGGCTTGGACTACCGAGAATTTTTTAGTAGCATAAAAATCTATGGCAATGGAATCCTGTCACTGATGATCTCTAGCCTTGTAGATGAATACAAATGTACCAAAACAAGATTGGAAATGACACAAAGTCTCAGGACCCACTCATAATAGAGCTGCTCCAACCATGACCACAAGGGCAAACAGACCCCAGCTAAAGCCACACTGGATGCAAAGGCTCCCCTCTGACACAAGGATATAGGGGGTCATGTCCAAATGGGCAGAGCTTTTGGCTTGGGAGAAATGAAAGCACACTGTCAAAGGGCAACTCCAACTCAATGGTAGCAACTGGTGGTGGAAGTATGCCTCCAAGAGGAAGTTACAAGGCGGGCCAGGGCAATATCCCAGAAAAACTGAGGAAGCAAGGTGGGAGGATGTTGTAAAGAGAAATATCATATGGACATAGCTGTGCAGCATGGAGTCAGGTAGGCTGAATTTCGTGATCAGAGTCACATGTGACGTCTTGCCCTTTCCTATGATCCTGAACACTTGGCAAGGGCTTGTCCACTTGTTCACTATGCTCAGTTTTTGCTATAGTCAAATACTGTATATCTTGGATGGCTGGCTCAGCCCCATTGTGGTGAAGGAAGCCTTGTAAATGGCTGTAATACGCAGACCTCACACCAAAAGCCAATGAGTAAGGCTGGAAAGTGCAAGTCTACCCGTTCAAAGGGTGGATGCAGATTCAGTTGTTTTCAGCTCCACTGCAAGACTCCTGAGCAAGGTAGGGATGTCAGCACAGGCCCAGGGGGAAGGCAATTAAAGACCTTGTCAGCACAGCTTGAACAAGCAGTCACCTGCTGTGCATCAAAAGGAAGCATCAATCTGGAATTCCAAATGGCCATTGAGATGCTAGCCATGATACATACAAATCCCTCTCTGATCAGCTTGTGGTGGGCTTTCCTCAACTGAGAGTGTGGAATAAAGTAAAGTGTACAAGACTGATGATGTACGTTGCAGCTGCAGCATCTAGAGGTAACCCTTATGAACGGCTCGACAAGACAAGTTGCTGAAACTGAGGCGAAAGACAGGTAAGATGCTTGGAAATGAATATGATAAATCTCGGAAGAAAAAAAGCTGAAGTATTCACTGCCCCAGTATCTTTTGCCTGAAGGTAAAAGTTCATTCTTCTGAATACAGAATATGTGTTGGATCTTTAAAATTCCAGTTTCCCTGGCTGAAAACAGATTTCTCATAAATATCTTAAGGGGTGGGCTCTCTCTTTCCATGCACCTTAATAGCAGATTTTAACCTGTTATCCAGTTATACTTTCAACTGGATTTAGAGGCTGCCAAACCATGCCAACACTGCCATGCCACCATGGCATGCGTGCTGTGTGCTAGGCTGGCTCAGGGACTGCACTTCTAACCCAGGCTGTTTCGAGTTAGTGTTAATATTACGCTAACATTTTATTAAGTTGTACTTGAGAGTATAATTAGATATGGAGGCATGAGAGTTGAAATGTCTTCAACAACAAACAGAAGTTTAGATGCCGTGGACTCAAGCCTATGAATGTACAGTGACTGATGGATGACTGAGAACCTAAACAGACCACCAGTGATACAAGGAGAGACCGCAGGGGGTCTACACATACTGAGCTAGACCAACAAAATTCCTCAGTTTGGTAATGGTAAATAAAAGAGAAAACCAGATAGATCAGAAAACATTGTTTGGTGCCATGCATATCGTTTACATGATATATTGAGACCTAATTTTTGTCAGGATAAATCCTATCTGGTGGCAGATAGTAAAACATAGTGAAAGCAAGATTCGGGGGAACCAATTTAAACACAGTGTCATTTTCTACACCGTGCAATCACAATTTATTTGATCATGATACGTTCAAGCTAAAAAGAAATTGTCTATTTCCACTTGAAAAGAAACCAATGGTGTCTGATGGGATGCAGTCCAGTTTAAATCTTTATATTGCATCAATAGATTATGTTATGCTCTGCATAGCCTGATAAGACGGATGGCAATAAAGTAAATCTGTTCTTCGTGTAGAATATTTTAATAAACATTTTTATTAACAAATTTGTCTTGGTCAACTGCTCTGCTTCTTTGGTTCCACATACATATGGATGAGTTTCATGCATATATATGAATATGTGAACTTTCGTGTTCGTGGCATGGTGGTACATCAGACCTGTCTGATGTGTATAAACAAACAACCATGGCTCTCTCGTCTTTTGCAATGGCATGTGTTGCGTTTTTCAACTCTTTTTCTATAGTTTGCTTCTCATTTATATGAAATTTCAGGAAGTATTTAATAAAATAAGCAATGGGATTTAATTTATTTCTATTCTGTTTTTAGATATGTTGCTTTAGACTGCCTAAAAGTACATTTAATTGTAATTACTTGATACAATCAATAATAATCTTTAGCATTAATATGTGAGGTCCTCTAAGTAACATGAACCGACTACCAAACAACGTCTCTTCCATTGTTCCTGATGATGTCCTGTACTCTCTGGGCAGGGATGCTTCATGTAGTAGTGTGGCCTGCGAGGAGTAGGAAGCACCCATTCAGATCTGGCAGCAGGAAGGAGCCATATGAGAAAATGATGACCTCAGAAATGCCTCAACAAAGAGTTTTCTAGCCTTAGGTTTTTGTGTTAAGTATGCTGCATTAAAACAGTTTTTTTTTATTGAGAAACTCTCACCATGACATTTAGGAGACAAGTGGAAGGTGTTACAATACAATGACAAATTCTTAGAGCATAAAGATGCACAAAAAAAGATCAGCTTTCAGCGTCTGAATGTCACAATTCAAAAACTTTCCTCCAGAACAAATTTAACAAGGCAATTCATCAATCTATTAGCTACAATATGGATTACGAAGAACATAGTCAAGACAAGGTATTGGTGGGCCTGGAGGCATCACAAAGATAGTTAATATGCTCAAACATTTGTTTGAATATACATACCTAATTTCAATGGGCAGTTACATTTGCAAACTTCAGAAAAAGACATTCTGCCATTACTAGCTAATGTCAACCAGACTACATGTTCTGTTGGTTGCAGTGGCAGAACTGTTTTGTAAAAATAAGTGATGTACAGTAATAGTCTTTAATTCTTCCCTAAAACTTCACACGTAAAATGTGGTGAGATAGTTTGTAATGAATTAGCACGGTACTTAGGAGGCTGGAGCCTGGAGCCAGTCCTAACTGTCACAGGGTGAGAGGTTGGGCATTAAGCTCACATTCAATAATTAAAGATTACTGATGATAATCACGTTTTTGACCTTGATAACATGTCCATTTGTTAATTTTTGATGTACTATGAAACACATCATGACTTAAACAAGCAATCAACGTCTTGCTGAAGATTTCTGGTTCCTCTCTGCAATCTCCCAATGAGAGTCTCCAAAAGAAACAAATTTTGACGGCCCTTGTACATACAAAACCTAAGGAACCAACGCCTTGTGCGGTGGGGGTTAATATTGTGGAAAGGAAACTTAACGTTTCAAAGCATCAGCCTGGAGTGACCTTGTGAAAGTTTCTCTTCTTCTTCTTCTTCTTCCTGGAAACCTTTGTCTGATCCAAACACAGAATTACTCCAATGTTAGAATTTGCCCCTGTGGAGTGTATAGTAGACTTAAAAGTTTAAAAGTCAAAAGATGAACAGGTTAGCTCCAGTTCCCTCTGGTTGCAGTCAAGGGGCAGACTTGTGAGTTCAGACAGGGTGGGGCTAAAGTACCATATTCACATATCCCCACAACCCAGGTGTAGAATTTCAGGCAAGAGAATTTAAGACCACAAAATGAAATTAAAAAAACAAAATACATATGTTTACAAAACAGTTAAAGTGTTTTTAAAGTGATTAAGAAATGGCTGGGGCAGGACTTTGGTCCATTTAGGCCTCATACTACAGCTAGCCACAAGGGGGCAAGTGATATGTTTTGGGCTTCTCTTTTGGGTAATTCTGGTGATGTCTATTGTTTTACAGTTAATGGCTCTGCCTTGTTCACACAGTCCAAAGACATGTGAGCTAGGTTAATTGGTTCTTTAAAATTTCTTGTTGTGTTGTTTGTCTCTGAAAACCTGCCTCTTTCCCATGTTAGCTGGAATAGATTCCAGTCCCCTGCAACTAACCCGAACCCTAATTAGTTTAGGGTTAATAAATGCAACATTGCATTGCTTCATTTGCAAATGCACCACCCTTGTGCACATATTCAGCGTTTTGTTTTTCTTACTGTCAAGAGGAATTGAATCATGATTTATTTTTCTAAATGTAACACATCCATAAAAGGATTTCACCTGACCAGATGACGTCTCGTCCTTTTACTGTAAGTGCAAAATGTTTTATAGGGTTCCATTCCAGCCTAACAGAGTTAACTTCATTGATTATTCCCCTCTTCCATGTTTCAGTTAAATAAATACAGGTTGCGACAAACAATTCCCATCAGCCTCCTACGGTATCCATAAATAGGCCAATCTGCAGTCTCTCTGTTCGTGCAGACTACATGTAAATTGCAGAACTGAGATACTGCTATGATATTTCATCACTTTCATCCCCAGAAACAACATTCATCAAGTCAATATAAAGCATCTGCAATACAGTAGGTTCAGGGTTATTGAAGAGTGTTATTAAAGAGTGCGGTGTCTTCGTTTTTTTGCCAAAAATGATTCAAGAGCCGTTCACAGACTGAACGTGTGATCTGGCACCCTGTGAACAAACTTCAGTCAGCATCCAACCATTAAAGACAACACCTGTTTCATCGCACCAGTACATAACACATTTTTTTCTGATCATATCACAAGTTTTGGCCAAGATCAAGAGGGAGAAAAAGACCTGAGAGTGCTGCTTTCACCACAGATCACATTTCATCTGCAAGAGGCTTTGGTCTGGATGATCAGTGCGGGCCTGTGGTTGGTGAGCAGAATAAGCATGGATAATTTCTTTCAGTAATTTCATACTAAGTGGTGGTGGGAGACAGAGAGCAGCTGAGGAAACATCCATCATGGTATGGGCAAAATAGAGCAACAGGGTGGTTTATAGTGAATGAACAGTCAAATACTAGAGGGTGTCATCATGTTCCCACGCTGGTCTCAATAACTGTGCAGAGTAGAGTAAATGATATGTTCTTAACTGTAAGTATAGGCAGAAAGGATTCATCACCTCAGTAGGCGGGACTCAATATTGTACAGATTCTCATTTGTATCCTGCAGTGCAACAGCTTAGTCCTGAACCCCTTAACCAGTTTTATTCTTTCTCTGTAGTTTTTAAATCATTGACTCGAACATGTCTCCTAAAGAAATAAAACAGAACCTCACGAATATTGTGCTTAAATGATTCCCTCATAAATTTTGCTGATGAAAATAATGGGTCTCACTGAGTGATTGTGGAGTTGCAGGGAAGTGCTGCAAACACTTACAACTTTTTCTGTATTGAACAAACCCAAAGAAGGTACTGCAAGCCCCCAACAGACGACACATAAAGTATTAGACTATACAAGGAACATAGTCTTTATGCAATCACATTGAAGAACTGTCATGAAACTTAATGTGGCAGAGCCGACTCTCGTCTTCTTTGCAGTACATGACTCCGCCTACTTCATGGCTAATCCAAAAATGATGGGAACACAAACATTTGCAAGTACACTAACTTGTTATATTATTCTACTGATATTTGTATTAAAGCTTGGGTTGCGTTGGAGTCCAACCCCACTAGAAGGTCCCTTAACATGACCCCGACCTCAATGATGCATTCATTTAAGCATTGGTTTATTTAACAAGTGACTTATGCGTAAGTTCATCCCTTGTCTCGTGAACCCACTGTAGCTATACTGACCAAAACTTTTATTGTACCACATATTAAGCATGTTTTTTTTTTTCTGCAGTAAAGCTGGAGAGTTTGATATCCCCTTACTGCCTTAATTTATTTACAATTATATAAAAAAAAAATAGTTATTTGTGTCTTTGGGTTTAAGGAGATGCTAAATTTAGTGGATATTGTTAATTTGAATATATACCACATTCAATAGATATAAATTTAGCTATGATGCAAATTAGCGACATTTGGCATTATTGCCTAACAGATTTTCCAGTCTCAGGTATGTAGATTATTTTATTAATGCTGCTATTGCTGAAACAGGTCTTTGAAATTGGATAACAACACATGTTTCTGTACAATCATTGCTGTTCCATCATCACAGTATTTCAAATACAGCTTAATATTGCATGATTACTTTGCTGCACAGTCCCAAGGGCTGGTATCCCTTTGTTTGCAAAAAGAAAACCAGTTGTCAAAACAAAATAAGTGACCATAAGCACCAAGAATAACTTGTGCAAGCTTTAGGATGGTGGTTCCACTTGCTCCAGTGTCAGGTTCTCCAGGTACAGGACCAATTTTCCCTGTAAATATGTTGAATGAACGCACCAGGCCTTTTGTTTCGCAAAGCACAAAGATTTTGTATCCCCATTTTTATGGCTCCATGGGGATACGTTGCTTTAGACTAGATCTTCCTTTGAAAGGGGCCATTTTTTCATCAATAGACAACATCTGATCATGAGGGAAACTTCAAAAAGTTGATATTTAGTTTAGTTTAGTTCCACCTAAAAATAAAGGGTGGAAATTGCATTTATATCCCAGCACACAATTCATTAGGATCTAAATTTTTCATAAGTTTTTGAAATGTATGCACAGGAATTCGAATTTATACAATATTGCACCTAAATACAACATTATTCGTATGCAGTCATTACTGCCGACAAACTGAAATATGCAAATAACTACCACAATTTTCAGCTGGCTTTATTGGGATACTTACGCCACCTCGGCTGTATTCAAACCAGAAGCGGTTTGAGGCGAACTCGTGACAATAGTCTACAAGGAGATATGAGGGTTCATGAAGAACTATGAAGAGCTCTCAGAGAATGTAAATCCTTGTCAAGCAGGGTGATTTGTTGCACAGTATTGGGAAATCAAATCACATTAATTCCTGGATCCACATCCTGATATGCATCAGTCCCCAAATTTAATCTCTTCCTTTAATCATTTTCATAAAGATCTGAAGATGATTTTTTGGGGATTTATTCTGTTCACAAACAAACAAGCACCTTTGACTTCAGTTTTTTAGCCACATTTTTGCCAATTGCAAATATAACAGCACTTCTTTCACTTACCACGAATGAATGTACCATCACAGACTTTTGGTAGCATCCGGTAAAGACCACCATTTCCCAAACCCTAAAGAAGTATGTTTTGACGTAAACTTAATCAAACGTCATGTTGTGCCCAAACCAAAGTAATGCAGACCTTGTACATAAGGATAAGATGTGAAGGCTGAAAGCCTTTAAGAAGAGATGCTAAAGGGATTGTTTAGCATGTCAACCATGGACAGCAAAGGGCCTGTTGTGCATCACAGAGAGCTCAGTGTGTTGTCTGGCAATACTAGAGGCTATATTATGTAGCAAATCATCAATAACACTGTACATCGGTGGTTGAAGCTGGCAAGCTCCAACTGACGCCGACATGTGGTCATGTCATGTAGTCAAAGGAGGACATCAAAGAAGACAAAAATCACATGACGTGCAGTTTGATCGCAATGTGATTTATTCATGATCAAAGGATCAACATGGTTAAAGAACTAATTATTCATTTATTTGTTCGTTTATTTATTTATTTATTACATTAGCATCTTACTTTAATTGCCTGTAAAAAAAACAAAAAAACAGTGTAGCTCAAACTGGGTCGTTTTCAAATTCTGTAAAATTAATAAAGGAATAATTGTTGTCTCATACCATTTTTAAAAAAGAAAGGCAGCAAGGAGCACAGTCAGAAGGAAAGCAATCACCAAAAATAAATGTTATTAATGGTCCAGGAGGTCAGGATGGTTGAAAAAGTATAAAAGGCCTTTAATTAATAGTACTTAATAGGGCTATGAACATTAAACATGCATCATCGTGTATCAGCTTGCACCGTCATGGGGGTGTTGAACAATATAACACTGCGGGAAAATATTATTGTCAAGCAGATGAGGTTGGTGCACCAAATATGCTAATTGCCTAAACGATGGCACATAAAAATGGCAGGTCAACAGAGGCCAAGTGGCCTCCCTGCATCTACTGCCAAAGATTAAGAGTGTAGTTCTTGCTGATTGCCTTTTTGTGTGGCGTATACAGGTGTTTGGCTCTGCAGCTGTACACGCGTGGTGTAATCGGGACTTAATCATGCAGCGTCGCTGTTTAACGCACACATCCGTGAGGATCAGCTGTCTGCAGGGAAGACAGATGGGAAGCAGTTACAGTCAATTAACCAACACTAATTGGCAATCTCAACCGAATACATCGCAATTGTAGAAGTTGCTACTTTTTTACGGCATGCTTCAACTGCATTTAAACTTTGAGTCATGAAGAGCTTCTAGCCAATATTCAGGTTTCACTGTCTTGTCAGTCAGAAGAGGAAAAATCAAGAGTTTTAAGGCAGGTTGTACCGAATAAAATTGGGCTTTTATTTCAGCTTATGTCTGCATTTAAATTAAATACGGCACCGATGTGTTCTTATCGCAAATGGAAGTGTTAATCGGTTCTTCACTTCAGAGCAGCATTAAGTGCAGTATTGGCTTTGGGATAGACTGTTTTAAGTGTATTTCATCATAATGTTATATCCCTCTAACACCTGCTCGAGGGTGGTGCAAAAAGGCAATGTTTTCGGTTGGATGCGAAGATGCTGCAGGTCTTCCTGAGGCAGGTCAAACCGTAGAGCTACTCCAGGGTGAGGGGAGGGCCAGCGATGATTTTCCATGTGGTGGTGATGACCCTCTGCAGGGCTTTCTTCTGTCCTGCAGTGCAGCTGGCAAACCACTCAAACATGCAGTGGGTCAGCACCTGCTGTTTCTCAGCCAGGTCGTTTTCCCTGAGGATCCTCAGGAGGTAGAATCACTGCTGTGCCTACCAGCATGGTAGTGTTTGCACTCCAGATCAGGTCATCAAGAGCCTGAAGTCTGAGACCCTCTCCACGCAGTCGTCAGTGATGTGGACAGGATGTAGATCAGACTCGTTGCTCCCGTAGCCATTAATGAGCTCTTTATATAACGCCAGGCTGACAGCATTTTCACCACGGCCGTGTCATCTGCTAATTTGATGATGTCATTGCTGCACCGGATGAGGGCGGAGTCGTGGATGTAGAGTAGGAGAATAGGGGAGCATCAGTATTAGGAGCATGTGCCGATACTAAGTGCTGAGGATAGGTGGGGGGGTCTATAGTTTTCATTATCAAACAGGCATGGATGAGGGCGGAGTCGTGGATGTAGAGTAGGAGAATAGGGGGAGTGCTGAGGATAGGTGGGGGGTCTATAGTTTTCATTATCAAACAGGCAACAATAAAAAATGTTGATTATACGTTTATGTATAAAATGAATTGAGCTAAAAAATAAGAACATTTAACTTTTGGTAACCATTACTCTATATTTGGGTTGAATATGTTTTTTACTCATTTCCATGGGTCCATGCAGGCTAGACCCAAGAGAATTTTCTTCTTTATCCCCCTGGGGATAAAAGAGAGTGCAGTTATCCTGACTTTATATTATTGACATTGACACTGGTTAGTCAATATAGAGTTGACTGGTAACTTTTGTATCTGTGGTCTGTGACTGACAGCAGCAGCATTGGTTGACAGCCTCTACATAACATTTAATCTTTGGGTATTTGATGCACATATTGTTTGTTGATTTTGGGTTTTCTGTGTGATGGTTTGGTTAAAGGAACAATATGTAAGATATTTACTGCATTAAATCATAAAACAACCCAATATATCGTCAGACATTAAGGAATCCGTGCAGAATGGCCCGTTTTTGTTTTGACCAGAGCAGGTACACCACTGTTTTGGAAACCCCCGGGTTGCCAGATCGACACCAGCTATCCCGGCAAACACATGGGTGTCACCATGATGGAAGCGAGCAAACGACTATAACTGACTGAACATGGCAAACGTAAAAGTTCGTTTATCAATACACGTAATACCACTCGTGGTTCGGTGTTTTCAGTTTCAGACTTGTTCTGCTGTACCTATTTTAAACACTGGGTGTCAGGGTTACATGGTGTTCCTTTAAGGTTAAGATTTGGGCTTTTTTTTATAGAACCATGCAGGTTTTGAGGTGTATTTGGGCTGGAAACTGTCTGATCTGGCAACCCTGCCTGAATGGAACCCAGGCTCTCACAGCACTCTTTACGCTGCATGCTGTCTGACAAAAGAGCCTTTATCTAGATTATTCTTATGAAAACCACTTATTGAATGACTCATCAAACACTAAGACAATTTCTCTCTTCATGATACAAAAGTGGCCATTACTTTTGAAATTACCTCACAGGTCTTCACAAAGGCCTCCGTGCTACTGATGTACGTGTCATGTTGCATCAGTGTGTATTCATACAGTAGAAAATAACAGACAGGCCAGAGTATCAACCCTGACATGATTATTTTATACGAGCGGTGCACTAACCTACGGCTCAGAAATGATGAGCGTCATTGCAACTATTTGGAGATGAGCCGTGCTGCCGGAGGGCACGCTGTCACAATGTGAATGAGCTCTGCTGGGCCTTACACCACATCGCCTGTTATTATATGCACTTGCAGTCAGCGTAGGCACATATTAAACATGTTTATAGTGACAGTAAGGGCTGAATATTTCAACTTGGCTGTCAGTAAAATACATTTTCATCACTTGTTTTCACCTCTTACATGGTGAAGATGGACCACAAAGCTATAAAATATAATGCATTGAAATCCCTTATTTATGTAAAAGCACTGACATGAATAATGATGCAGAGTGCATCAGCACTTGCTCCCACTGTACAAAAGCCAAAATATACAATCTGCCTAATGATGACGCTTCATCCAATGTTTATAGCATCAAAGAACTACATTTAAAACCAAACTGATCAAAAAAGAAACATTAGAAAATACATCAGCTTGACTGGAACTGCCTAAAATTACAGAAGCAATCTTTCAAAAAATAAAATTTGAGGAGTAATAAGTTTGAATTTCTTTGTTTGGCCCAATAAGTCCTGATAATAATAATGAAGGAGGTGGGGCGTACGACATGTACTGCAGCCAGCCACCAGAGGGCAATGGAGATACGTTAGCTTTCCTTTTGGGGAGCTCTCATATATACCGTACGTGTGTAAAAGTAATAATACAATATTGTTACAAGTAAGTTATCTATGATGCGTTCCAAAAAAAGTAAAATTGCTGTAATGTTATCAGCAAACTGTGTTGAGCCACCCTCAGTTCTCAGAGAGAGTGATGTTTCTGAATAAATGAATGTGCTGCCCTTCATCTGTTGCACCTGGGAGTGGTGGCTTGAATGGACATTTGGAAAATGAGACAAATCTTAGGACAGAAATTGTTACAGTAAAAGACAAAACTCCCAAGTCTGAATATGTAAGCTGCAGCCCCGAGGCTGAGACAACTGAAAAGCCTCCAGCAGACAGCAGAGCCGGCAAAAAGTGAAACCACAGGGACACCAGCTGAATCACCACGTGCCTCCGCTGGTCAGACAACTTGAAGGATGTCTGCTTGACAACATTTGTGACGACAAACACTTGCACTGATGTCACAGTAAACTTTTAAAGGTGGGTACAGACTTGCATTCCGTTTGTTACTGATTGCTTGTGCAATATTGCCTGCATCACTCGACAGTCAGCAATACTGTGGGCTGGGTCTTACTTGCCAGCCCTTTTATTGTTATTATTTAAACTTGAACTTTTGAATCATAGAGTTTGCTCATGTAATAAACTGGCAGTTATGAGTGTTGGAGAATTACTGTATGTGAATAAGCGTCTTGCTGAGATGTGATAGTGGGGGGGTTTGGGAGGGCCTCGATAAAATTGCAGCCATGAGGTCCACGTTGCTTAAGTATGGCCTTTCTAATGCAAACCTGTTGACCCTCAGATGTGTAACTGACTTCTTCCTCCATGACGTAGCGTAATGTCGAGCCCTGCCATGTTATCAACATAATTTACAAGGCCCTGCCACTGACGCGCTCAACCCGAACTCTCATCACAGACACTATTTCTTAGTCATTATCCTCAAGGCACATTTTTTTTTTTTTTCCTCCTCAGGATGTGTGAGCACCCCTCAGACCTTCAGTGCCCTTCTTCATCTCCTAACACAGGCGAGGGTAATCCGTTCATCACTTCTCAGAGACGCAGAATCTCTCCCCCACAGGCAGATAATGACCTTCCTCTCTATTATCTCACTACAGTAATAAAGCAATGAAAAAGCTCATCTCAGGACATTAAGTATTGAAAGTTTTTTGTAATTTGGATAAACCAGGTAACCCAGATGAAGGGTGATGAGACTGAAACGATACGTTTCGCTATCTACAGGTACCATCTACAACTTCTGACAGTGTAAATGGAAAAAAAAAGAAGAATGCATAACATACCGAACCAAACTGAACCGTGCCACTTGGTGGAAACGGAGCTCAAGTCTGTCACTTATGGATGTTTAAACGTGTCATGAAGGAGCTAAGTTCAGCGGGGATCAGGGGTTTTCTCTCTGGAGTTTGCATGTTTTCTCTAAACGCGTCAACATTTGTGATCTGAGGGGTGCAGTAAGAAGCAAGTTCAACATATCCAGGCTTTCTTTGTGAGAGCTGGCTCGACTGGCACTCGTTAGATTGTGAGCATCAAGATTGCGCTCAACTTTCGTTGTTAACTTGGGTTCGTGCACGTTCTCTCTGAGCTATGGTCAGGGGCGGCTCTACAGGAGGGCAGAGGGGCAGCTTGCCTTTCCAGCTTCCCCCCCAAATTTTCTCTTCTTAAAATGACCATTGTAAAAACGAATCAACACTATGTCCACAAAATCAGACAACAATTTTTTTGTTTTTCCATTTCCATTCAAATGAGATTTCCATCCCTCTAACGTCGCTTTGTGTCAGCAGAAGCTATTGTTGTTAATGGCCATTAGAAACGTCCTTATAATGATCAAAAAAATCTCTTTATGTGTACCTCTGTGACTCCATTTAAATGTCACCTGTACACAAAGCTCCATTTGGTCCAATTTTTTTTAAAAATTTACTCTTCAAAACTGAAGGACTCTTAATTACCATTAGAGACAGGAATGAGTCATTTAGAGCCACTAACTTGCAGATGAATGACTGATAGCACTTGTGGAGCACATTAGAGCCATCAGCACTCACAGCGAGTCCCATTTCAAATCAGCTGATCAATCTGTTGGGTGAAAGATGCAAATCAGTTGTGCTGCTGGAAGCGGTTTTTAACTGGTCTTTTTCCTATAATTTCTAAGATGATTGATAAGATGATATATCCGCAGGAAATATAAGTTACACTGAATTAAATAAATGTGTGGTTAACAGAGGGAGTCATTTTTTTTTTTGTCACAAATCTAATGTATTTTTGCCTCACTTTCATCTATTCCCGGTGGCTATGCTAACAGTTGTTTCACATTAAAGTAATTCTTATGTAACTATAAGTCTCATTTTTTTCTCCTTCTCTTTTACAGTTGTCATCCGAAAACATTACGAAGTTTGACGCTGCTTTAAAATGAGCTCAGTTACACCTCATTTGCAATCTTCCTACCTGCTGAGGTTTGTCCCACTCAAAAGAGATGGAAGGAAAGGGGTCTGTGCATGGCAAGTTATTTCAAATCTAAATATGCAACAGACTCACCTCCTGGAGCTGGAATCATGTTTTCTGTCCGACTAAAAGCGGGGCTCACCAGAACTACACTCTGGCAGAACTCTGCCACATCTCCCAATATAAGGCTGTGGAAAAGAGGGAGAGTTTCCAGAGTAATGACAGATGGCCTCTCATTAACACCCCAGCAGACATTTGAATTGTATCACTGGAACAGATTTTGGTATTGTCCACAGCTACAGCATTTTTTTACTTGCTCTCATTGCTAAAACAGAGAAATACATGTTTCGTGCTGCAAGTTAAGGTTTCTATCTCAGTTTATGTGTCAAATCATGAGAGGGTATTGTTTCTTGTCCAGGGACTGAGGGCAGATAACACCAGAACAGGATAGAGCAGGGATTGTCTTTTGCAACGTAAAGTTACTACAATGGGCCTGGCTGGTAGTCCGTCAGCGCCTGTCTTTCATTCAAAAAAATTGGTTCTATGTGCTTAATTCATTTCTGTGTAAACTCATAAATGTCATAGGCGACGGATGCCGACCAAATGATTGTATATGTACATCCTTTAACTTTTGGGAAGCAGGTGACCTGAAGCTGGTCCCTAATTGGTTTTGCCAAGATCCTTCCCAGGATGCATCTCTCTGCACCCCAAACCAGTCAGTGCTGTCTTACATTATTTTATCCATTGTTGCTCCTTTGCCTCAAAAGCAGACAGCTTCTTTTAAGGATGTCCCAAAGACACATTACTTTTGAGGTTTCCAGGGCACAAGACCCCAAGGTAGACCCAGAAAACGCTGGAGAACTTACATGTCATCTATCTGGGAACACCTCGTCAAACATTTTCCCCATCTTTGTGATCCTCTCTTTTTTCCTTCCTCTCAATCTTTTCTTCCTCTGCCTTTTCTTTATTATTCCGGTGCACACACTCTGCAGTTTTGTCTCACTCTTCTCCAACTTCCCCGGTGCCTCGGAATGTCTACATTTGTCTAAACGCTCAGAAATAGTCTGTTCATCTTTTAGTGCTTCCTCCAAAGCACTGTGTGATCTTTTCCTTAAACTCACAACTCGTTCCAAAATATCTCATTTTTGCTGTGTGTCCTTTATCTCTTATCTCTGCCTTCTCTTTGCTTTCGTGTTGCTGCAGAGGTGAATAACGTCCTCATTGTTTCTAGGAGAGATAACAGTGACGAAGACTGGTACCGGAAAGGGGTATAATTTAATTTGTCTTTCTTTGCTGTAACTTTATGAACTTTGTGCTGTTTAATTCCAGTTGTCAGTCATTATGGGATTGGAAACAGTGATTTAACGACAGATAACATTTTACTTTATATTTCTAGTTGTCTACTAATTTTGGGAAACAAAGATTAAAGTTAGCTGACTGCAATAAAGTTTGCAAATTAACAACATTCTACCCTGTCGTTAAAATTAGCATAAAGAGCAAGTTTGCAAACAAGCTGCTGCAATCCCTTTTCCAAAAATCTGTCACTGTGCAAAATGTAAGTAGAAACAGGATGTGATGTGATTTTCAAACACTGAAATCTGCCTTTCAAATCAGACACCAGCTCTGCATCTACATTTGGTTGTTTACTTTTTCCTCACGGTGCCAAAAGAGATAAATAATCTATTCAGGCCTTCATCTAAACAGAAACCACTGATGTGTAAATGTTCCAGGTGACACGGTAAAGATGGAAGGAAAGAGATGCCAGACATGTGAGAGATGTCAGACAACCATCATCAGCTAGCTGGAATCATCCATAGGGTGAAGCGGGACGTAGCTCCAACCAGTGACGCTTCGCCGCAGCAGGACAAAATGTGCCAGGAGAGGTTTGTGAGGACATCCTCCTCCGAGCGCGCATGGGTGAAGTTTAGTCAATGAGGGTACATGTACTCATCCCAAACTGTCACGGTTCATTGCGTCAGTCAGACAAAGAATAGGTCTGAGTGCGTCTCAGTAACCCAATGCTGTTTGCCAACAACCACAACAAAAACAGCAGAAGAAGTTGGCATCCGTGCACCAACACAAAACAGGAACACCGAGTTCAGATGACATGCAAGAGCTAGAAAACGTAACTACTTGTTTCAAATCATGAGCATGAGGAAGTTTTGGGTTCTCAGTGAGCCGCGGCAGCAGTGGGGGAGCGAGTGGTGGATAGACAGCTGGACGGCATGTGAATGGAAACTGGTCCAACATGCTAACACGTATCAGATGACATCACCCAGATGTGCCAATCACTATAGTAAGGCAGGAAAAGATGACAGCTGCTTATCCTTTTCAGTTTTCTGGCCGATTTTCACCAAATACCTTTCATTTTGGATCATTCCCTCTGTGAACTGCTTAATACACCAAGAGATTGTACTGTGCCAGCTGCATTATGGGGTCTAAAGGCTGCTAGGTATTACAAACTGTAATTTGCAGTACTTTCTTTAAAACTAAAAGAAAACTAGTATTTGGGATTTGTTGCTTTTTCCCTGCTGTTTTTCCTGCTGTACTGAACTCATATCGAACTGTGACCTCAAAACCGTGGTACGATGTGAGCCATGACTTCTGTGTACTGTTACCTCTCTACTAGTTATGGCTAACAACACAATAGTACAAAAACACGTGGCTCTTTAATTTCTGCATTAGTCAAAGGTGCAGACATTCCATCGTCATTTTTTTTTTTTTTCATACCGCTGCAGTGGTGACACTTGTTTCAGGACCTGGTTATGAATCCAACTCCCGAAGACCTCTGTTCACTAACACAGCAGAGGACCAGAGAATCTACTGGACATGGTCGAGCTCAGCTGTCTACAAATGCAGTTAACAGTTACCAGTACCCCAGTCCAGACTCAATACAAAGAGACATCATAACATAGTTAGTTTACATGTACATACAGGCATTGGCATAATGTCTTAAAGGTTTTAATTCTGCCTTTGCATGGTTTGCAAGCAGCAAAAGCAGAAAGAAAATTTGATGAGCTGATCTGTTTAAATTTTGCATAAGGGGGAAATCAAAGCGACTGGTTGGTGAACGCCTATGTTCCCGTCACTATGACTACAGATCTGGACTCCAAAATGGATCTGCACGAGGGGCGTCTAAATTGCAGGAATCTTTATAAAATCGAGACCGAGGAGTGAGACGCGGTGAGAGGGAAATGGAAGATTCGAAGCTTTATCGTGGCTTCTGGGAGTCGAGATGAGTCAGTCTTTATTGAGAGCGCAAACAAAGCTGCGAGTTAATAAAGAGAAGGGTGAGAAGAGGAAAAGCTGAGTCCTCAGTCAGAAGCTGCAGCCTAATCAGCCAGGGTTCACGCAAGGCCTGTGAACAATCTTGTGATCTGCTTTTTCAGAAGTCATGTACTTTTGGCCTTGCAGGAAAAAAGGGGGTCACATGTTTTCATCGCTATTGTTTTTTGCAACTGCGTTTGTCATTGGCAACGTGGTGCGAGGCGGTAAAGAAACGAGAGTGGCAGGTAATCATAACAGTTTGACGTCATCTGATGGGGCAGGAATCCTCAGAGCAGCCCTAAAGTGCTCTGCATCATCATCGTTGTCATCATCTACTTAAGATGGAGTTTACTGATGAGACGTAGGTGGAGACCTGATCATCTTTATCCTCCCGGAGCCATTTTGTCTGTGAAAAAAAACGTTTTAATGCAGTTTTGTGCAAGTTACTTGTTATTCACACAAAACTGTGGTGAGCTAAGCTATCAGTCACTCTACAGCAAAATAAAACTTCACGACATTGAAGCTATCCCCCGAGAAATGTTACAAGTTAAGCTACCACGTAACTATAAATCGATTATTTGAAGCCGACAGATACACTACGGTTTTAGATTTAAGGTGATTACGCACTAATTTTAACATACTTATAGAATATAGATCATCTTAAATTCTACACAATTTACTTTTGATGCATTTCTCTTCATTTGACTCAGTAACTGGTTACGTCAGTAATTCATAAACAGCATCCTAAAATCTGTTTGTCTTGCGTGTTGTGTATCTTTCGGCACGGCAAGACGCGTGAAAAATGCATCAGGAGGTGCTATGTGGCCTATCAGAGGCAGAGTAGGATGGATCTTGTCAAGAAAGGCAGAAGAGCTTCCCTCGTCCAGAGGCCTTGGTCTGTTGCTGGCATTAGTCAGATTACTAATCCTGAGTTTGATCAAGACAAACTGCCCACTGTGCTTCAGAGCCTCTCCTGGGAAAACTTCACTAATGGAAAACCATTTGACTCAGTAAGTAGTGACGGTAAAACCAAGCTACTGAGAAACTTTGCAACTTGTAGTGACACTACTGCCCAGCAATGCCTAAAAGGGCCACTCTTTGTGCCCCTTTAGGGCATCTACTTCACTGTTTGAGAAGTCGATTTATCTCACTTCAAATTCCGTCTCCTTCATAAACATCGGAAAATAGCACCTTTGGCAACTGTGTCTGGGGAGCGCCGTCAGTGACAGGAAGCAGAAACATTTTTTTATACATTATTCTTTGCTGAGTCAAAAACACACGGGGTGTTTCACTGTAGGTATATACTCCAAGTTACCAGACACTTACAATAACGTTTGGAGCCTATTTAGTGTAGATAAAGAGATTTATTTCTGATGTTCCATCATGCCCCCTGCTGTTGCACTGCATTGTCTTGTTGAGCTAAGTGGTCCTAGCCACAGAACTCCATACTGATGTCTTTTGTGAAGTTTTAGACCCTCAGAGTTTGGGAAATATGGCTTAAGTTGAAAAAATTCAGAATTCTCTGTTGTTTGATAACACCTAACTGTTTCAGCATTCTTAAAGAAACTACTCTTTTCAATTTTAAATACATTTGACATTTATTCTGAAGGTATTTTACATTGTGGTGTGAAGTTAAAAAAAAAAAAAAAGTGCCAGACTCTTTGATTTATAGATGATCACTCATCTCGTTGGCTGAAACGACCCACTTCCTTCCAATTTTTGCCTTTTAATTAAATTCGACTTTGTTATCTTTCCGCAACTTGGACCCAGGAAGCTGTACATCTCAAAAGTTCTCGCCACGGGTGAAATTGGACCATCGACCTAATTTAACAGCTACTGCCTTTGTCACGATTGAAGATTTAACATCTCACTTGGTGATCAGACACCCAGCAAATGCTTCCAATACTCACACTGACATCCCCTGCATTAATTGGATGTTTCTTTTTTAACTCTAACAACATGAGAACGTTTATGGTGAGATATCGTTTTCCTTGTCTTTCTTCACAATTAATACGGTGTTTAGTTCAACGGCTTGAATCTGGTGAAAGCCTCATTAATTTACTCGGTTGTGAGTCTATATTATTCTGAAAGGAGGGATGTTTAATGAATGGAATATTAAATCCAGTGCGATGTGTAGTCCTAATCCTCTGAAGCGTCCGTATATAATCCGTGGTGCATTTCAAGGGCAACCGCTTGCATTTAAAGCACTTCTGAGCTGAAATATTACGTATGTGTAATTAGGAAGAGGAGAGCAGATGTGTTCAAAGTCCTCTCACCTCTGTTCTTTGTCTCAGAATTTACTCACACTGTCACACTGGTTCAGAATCAGAAGGCAGAAAATATGCAGTGCACACTCACAGTGAAAACAGAAAGAAATGAGGCAAAACTATGTTAAAAGGAGACAGGTGGATGCTGTTTAAATCACTGACAAAAGTGAATAACAAGCAGGCCTAAATTTGGTTAAATGCTACAAACAGAAACTGAAAAACATAGCCTCACTGTCTAACCTAAGCCGGCATGAAAGACAGAAAACAAAAGAAACTCTGTGGTGCAGGGCAGTGGAGAGGAACAATGTTTGCTTCGCTCTGGTGGGCTTCCCAGAAGGTGGCTGAAATTAGCAGGAAGCTACCGTGTCAGGGGCAAGCTGACTTAGCCAACTCAGTAGCAGGAATCAGGACTGGAGTCTGGAGGTGGCTGACATACTGGGAAACGGGATGCAGAGGGAGCCAGAGACGCTGGCTGGCAGCTAGCATGCTGGGATACAGACTGGTTCGCGAGCCTGTGTACGGTTGGTAGCGAACGGAGAAGGAGGCTAAAAGCTTAGCATGCAGGAATCCTTGATCCTCTCAGGTCATGAAGGTTTGGTGTGACTGGCATTACCCTTCATGCCAATGAATCTAGAGGCACCCCACACACTGAGCCTCCACGAGAATAAAAGCCCAGACATCAGAATCACTGTAATTAATCATATATACACTCCATTGTTTGTTCCAAAAATGAGCTACAGCTTTAATGATAGAGAGTCTAACTCCACACTGATATGGATAATCCCACCCTGAATAACTGAGCCACGTTTAGAAGACAGATGATAGTCAGGAGGAAATAAAAAAACCACCACAGTCGATTTACTGTGAGGAAGTCAGAGTGGGAGGACAGGCTGCAGTGGTTGATGTATAGTATGTCACTCAAATAAAACACAGTGACCCTCCTCGGCTCCATCACAGTGTTCTCGTCTCATCAGCGCACCAGCACCTTTGGCAGACAGCCTATATTCTCTCACGTCTCATTGCAACGGCAGATTACCTTTCGAAGTTCGTCCGAGTTATGTTTTGAAAGACGTTTTTCAGCGTGCCCTTGTTCTTTCATAATCTCACATGTTTAGAGCCACAAGCCGCTGTGAGGGATTCAGTTGATGCGGCATTTCAAATGAACGTGCTTTTATGTTTTGTTTGAAAAACCCAAGAACACCCTTTCACACTCACAGAAGGTGTAGAAAAGCTTTCAAAAAATGGATACAACGGGCAAACCTGTTGAATAGAATACAAACACAAAATGAGCTCCTGGGATGAAATGCACTGACACAGCAGACATGTTGGATGTAAACACAGACTGCTGGGCAGCTGTCACAAACGAAAGCTACACCGCTACTTCCTGTCAGTGTGTCAGTGCTGCTGGGAGATCTGGATCAGTGTGCTGCTCAGCCAGAGCCTCTCTGTCGCACATCATCATGGAGAAGCTGACATGACATATACAGTATATTATATCTGGTTACTAACCAGAGTCAGTTTTTTCCTTTGTCTCGCACAGTGATGGAATAGAACTCATAAATCTAAACACACCCGCATCAGAGAGGCCATAAATGCCTTTGTCTCGCACAGTGATGGAATAGAACTCATAAATCTAAATAACACACCCGCATTAGAGAGGCCATAAATGAATTTTGGGGATGTTACCCTGGCATATCTTTTTGCACATGTACAGGGTCTGCAAAGTTGAAAAGTCGATTGGAAGTGAGCTCTTTAGTCCTACAGAAAACACCTGAAGTGAGTCACTTTGTCCTGATTTTGTCAACTACAGTTAAACACACTCACGCTGTACACTCAAACACTCACAGGAGACCATAGTTTTTGTATCTTCCTTGCATAAACACACACTGTGTCAGAGCTGAGCTGTGTAATTACAGGCAGTGTGTGACCGGGTGCGTTTTATCACCACACCTGAACAGTGACGACAACTAACAGTAGGTGCTGGAATGAGCTTTGAATCAGCTATAATTATCAAACGTTGGATTTTTCGTAACTCGCCCAGAGATTTGCTCTAAAATAAGATACCTGCCGTGCCAAAAAGAGGCCGTCTGCTATTTTAAAACTAACTTACAGCATAAAATTAAACTAATAACACAACAGAGAGACAGTGGCACTGAGGTCAAGCTAAAGTCATTCACAAGAGCACAATGTTTGATATGTATATGTAGAAACAAAGAAGCATCATCAATGTGTCCCCTCAAATTTCACCCGTTCTATAATCCGATGGACCCTGATCGATGTTATTGATAGGTCAGCGTATTGATTAGGCCTGCAGAGGCTTTCCATGACACTGATGGCCCTCGGGGCTCAGAGAATACACCGGAATGACTGCATTGAACTGTCCAATTGCTATATGTGTTCACCATATGCATCCCTCACAGACTGAACCAGAGCTAATTTAAAGGTTGGATCGTGCTGAGGAGCACCGCCCTCCAAAAGACACGCAGACATTTATCAATCTGGCAGCCCAGTGCGACACATCAAAAAGTGTAAATGGAAAAAAAAAAAAAAAGAAGAGAAACAAAAGGTTACAGCAAACATGACGATGCTAGTCTAAATTAACCAATGAGGAGATTATCATTTAATAGGGACGTTACATGTGCCACGTAGTCTCACACAATAAGCTCTCAGTGTGATAAAGCCATAATACAGAATACAGAATACAATAAAATGTACATATCGCAACACACATATCCCATTACAGGACAAATATTACCTCCATTAAGATGTGCAAAGCAAAAAATGCATACAGCTTCACAGTTTAACCTTCTTATTTCTGTCTCATTATTGTATTTCTTTTATTTATGAGTTGAATAAAGTGTATTAAGATTAGCCGTATTTATACTCATACAGGAGCGAGGGCATACCCAGTATGTCTGGGACTCAACTGAACTCGCTGAACCTCTGAGCCATCTGGCTCCATCTGATCCGCATGAGGCCGGTCGGGTCTGATGCCACTGAGACAGATGCACATTGGTCCAAATCAGATGAGGAACCCAAACAACATGTTGTGGTCGTTTCACGGGGAGGACAACAGTGGCCTCGGGGAGAGAGAGGCCAGATCGTGGCTGAAAGGTCGCCACTTTGATTCCCGGATCCGCTGGGGAAAAAATAAATAAACCAAACTAAAATCTGGACTGTGGTTAGTGGATGACGGAGGCCTCTCTTCCTTTAGAGAAACTGCGGGCATTATGAGTAAAAAAGGAAAAAGCAGCAGAGCTGTTCTTCGGAAAGAACTTGATAGATACAGTTTTAGAAAAAGCTTACAAAATGCTTTGAAAGTGAGAAACTGAGGTAACATTTCTGACATGTCTAACATCTCTTCTCACTTGGAATACTGTTACTGTCCTCTAGATTCAACTGTAATAAGCTGATCACAGCTCAGTCAATACTGTCAGGTTTCCTGTGCAGAATGAAGGGCAGCCATAGATATTTCAAACGCAAACATAACAGAAAACAAAACCACAGGGAAGAATAGAGAGCCCACACCATGAATGGTAGCATCAATGACAGCACATACAGATCAAAGACGGTACGAAACTAAATGAGCAAAAAGACGACTAAGGAATCCTACAAGAAAAAGAGAGAAAAGAGCACAGAGAGAAGTTAAAAGATGTTCGAGTGTTTTATTCAGCAACCGAGGATTTCCAGGTCAGTGAAGCTGTGAGAGGAGAGATGAAGGTAAAATAATGAAGCAGCTTCTCCGCTGCGGTCTGCAGGAGTCATCGGCTTCTTCCAAGACAGACGCCAGCGTTTCGCGGAGGTTTAATGTCAGAGGTCAAACGATGTTTGAGCAGTATCACAGACCAGCTAAAGGTCCGTCAGATTCAGTGCTCCTGAGATTCTGCTCCTGCTGAGAAGAGGTTTTTTCCTTTTCTTTCTTTTTTCTTTTAATCATTTAACACAGCTGAGGGGTTTCATCTCATCCTGCAAACTGTCAGTACTGTGACGGTACATGAAAACCATACCTGAGTAAAGGTAGAGTTATCTCACTTGACAGTGACTTTGGTAAAAGTTCAAGTCATCCCCAAAAAATGACTTAAGTCAAATCCTCAAAGTGTTCCTAATAGTTAAATGCTAAAAGTGTAAGGTGTTTGAATGTACTTAAAAAATAAAAAAAAATAAAAGTACAAAAACTCAAAACAGTCAGATGTAATTGAAAACAATTACAAAAGAATCAATAATAATAAAAACAATAATAATATTGATGTAACTGAGAAAAAGACTTGAGAGATGTTTTAAAAGAAAATGTATTGAAGGTGAAGTTCTAAAAATTGAAAAACTCGAGTATAGATTTTATTGCCCACAGATTCATGGCTACGATTGTTTTTTTTATCGTGCATTATGTGGTGCAACAGCTTCAATTACACAGTAAGGAATAAATATTATATGTAATAAATAAATAAACTTTATGGAGAAGTGAGGCACCTTTTAATGTTGCTGTTCACACATTTTTTTTAAAATCAGACTCTCGTGTTAACTGTCCAAGGCCACAAGAGGTCATCTGTGGACGTAAAGGCAGAACCCACCAAACTTTGTTGTGCTGTGAGTATATTGAGGGTAAAGGATTCTATTCCATCTCAGCTCGACTAACGTTTGACCAGAGTGGGGCTTTTATTTTCATCATTTACAACAGCTTTGGAGAGCACATCATGTGCTGTTGATGGACTTTATTATCCACTTTGTCCCTGCGGTCTGAGTTTCGGTCTGGTGATTTTGAACTGTAATTCTCATTTCTGAAGACTGGCGAGTGAGTGAGCTGGTGACGGAGTGGCATTTATGGTGGGACTGAAGAACCTGAGAGGGGAAAACATCTGAACTTCATTGGCTTTAGTCTCGTCCCACTTTATGAGACATACGACGACGGAAATAAACTTGCATTTTTCTTCTCTTAGTCCCTGGATTTATGAGTTTTGTTGCCTTTTCCGTTCCTCGTCCTCAGCTGTATCTTTCACCATGTGTGTTTGTCACGTCTCATTGTGCACTGTAGTCGTGCATACGTGCATCTCTGCTGCGTGTATGTTTCTTCATGTCAGGGTCTGCTAGTGTCAAGTGTCTGTCTGTTAGGGTCATTCGCTGTTTCCTGTTTTACTTTGAAGTTCTGTTTGTGTCCTACTCCTCTTGTCCTGTCAAGTGGTGTCCTTCAGGTGTGTCTGATTATTCCCTCTCCATAATGTGTCCCACCTGTGTCCAATTGTCTACCTCTCCCTCGTGTATTTAACCCCCCCCGTTCCCTTCCTCCCGTACCAGATTGTCTTCTTAGGGAGCAGTCCAGCGGCCTACTGCTGAGTTTGCCTTATCCTTATCTCTACCTCTGCGTAATTTGAATTCCTGGTTTGACCTTTTATTATTAAAACGACTACCGATTCAGAAAGCTACCTGTGTGTCTCTGCATTATTGGATCCCCCAGACCTGGTACCTGGTACTTCACTGTGTGCACAGGATTCTCAGTTTGCCGGCACCGCGTGTGCTTCCAGTAAACCAGCGTAATTCTCCTGTCTGATAAGCACACGTCCAGCCTTGTGACGGCTGCCTAAGCACAACCGGCTGACGTGTTGGTTTCCCCCCGACGGAAACAAAGGAGATCCCTGGGAGGGCCGCAGATAGATACTGTATTTTAAAACACGTATCCACGAAGTTTTCAGACATGCATTCATTGTGATGGCGTCCACAGATGCCTGCTGGGCAGCTGGCTGAGTTCCTGACTCACCTCCCCGTCATGGCCCAAGCCGCTGTGCCCACGTGCTTTCACACCACCTCCGACACGCTGATGCCGAAACACACCAGCGCAGCAAGCCTTTAAGGGAAACTTTGCAGATTTCTGCCCAGCTTTACTGTGTAGGAAGTATTATGCAAATGAATAATGTGAAAAAGCAAGACCACGCGGGGTGCATGAGTGGAACCTCTCGACTCTCATTTTGGTGCCCACGTTAGCAGATTACAGCAGCTACAGTGCAGCACGACTCCAGCAGCACCTCATTGAGTGATTCTGAGTCCCTTGGAGGACGTCACGCACAGTCTTCAGCAAAAATAAACTGAGGATACTCAACATTACGCGAGCGTTTCACTGCAGTTTCACCGTCTGTATCTGCAGAAAATCCCACAAGCATGAAAATTCAACAGGTGAAAGAAGGTGCTTTATATAGGTGGCTTTGTATAAGCCCGTTCTTATGCATATTTTCAACTCAGTGAAAACAGATTAAGCGAGTAAAGGATGACTTTTAGAGGTCCCATGACTTAAACATCACCCAAGCTTCTGTCTTCTGCACATATCAGCAGTAGTAGTTGACTTTTTGTAGTATTTGTGAGGTCCATTGTGCTATTTTGGTTGCACAAGGAAAAACTAACTCTTGAACATACATCAGCGTGATAAGAACTTCCTCAGATGACAAAAACCGTCTTTGGGGGAAACTTACATGATGAGGGGGGAGGGTTTAAGACTTATACTGCAGCCAGCCACCAGGGGACTGTTGAGATGTTTTGATTTCATTGTCAGGAGACGCTGAGAGAGTCTGGGCAGGCATCCTGTGTGGGCCAGCTCTTGTTTCTCGCCATGTTTCCTGCACCCACACTTCATCACATCTTCATACCAGATACTCAGATGAAGAGGAGGATGCAGTTTCCTCCTCAGATTTTGAAGGCAATGCATTTTTTTTTTTTTTTTTACACGCTGTAAAAGATGACCAACACTGTTGCCGTCTGACCTTTTGATCGGAGGATGGAGCTAGCGTGGGATTAAGTTGCATGATTCCCTCTGCAAAGTGTCCTGGGCAGCTCCTGAAACTCAGATCAAACTGTCAGAAGGGGCAGCGCTGATGAAATCCAAATCAGGATTGTTTCTGCATTGTTTTAGTGTTGTTCAGCTGTAAGGAGGGAAGGCATGTCACCAGGCAGCTGCCCTGCTTGGCTTCCTGCTCAGCTCGCAGCACATGACACACCAGCCAGAGCATTTAAAGGTCCTGTGCAGCCCAGTGAATTCTGGTTGTTGTAGATTTTTTTTTTTTAACCCTTTGAGCAAACAGTTTCCTCTGGTTTCTTAGCACCTGTTATTTGTACATTTCTACTGCAGACCACCTTTTCAGCTGTGAAATACTCCTTTGATGATTTAAGCCTTGGTTTTCTCACTGCATGTCATCATGAAGTCCTTCAGAGGCTGAGCCACGTTCATCTCAAAAACAGCCCTAACTAGAATCCTCCAGTTCCGATCTCTTTGAGTCTCAACACTTCGGCCCTGAAGGCTCACGAGCTTCCCTTCACTTTCAGGTGAACTTGTATAGGTGCAACGTCTGTTTTAGAGGATCTTTACTGACTGAACGACAGTGTGGTACAGTGACTGCTGTGTTTGACCCCTCCGAGGAGCTGTTGGATTCTCAGGTGCAGGACTGAACAACTGGCTCAAGGACAGAACTTCTCTAAGTTTCACTGACGCACAGTGTTCATCAACGTCATTATGCTGAATGCAAATTAATGGAATGTCAGATGTAAAAGGAAAGCATCTTATTTTGCATGAAAGACACATGACACGCTTAAAAGAGATCAAATCAATTGCATATCGAGACAGTGTCTGATTTAAATATTTCTGACTTTGATGACTTATTTTAGTTTCAAACAGCCTTCCGACAGAAATCCAATAAACACCACTGAGGGCTGCATCGTGTGCTGCATTATGACGACTTTGTTGAATAATAATCAGTGTGTCAGATTTTAAATGAAGGATACTGAGATTATCCAGTGAAAAAAAACAAAAACATGTAAACTACAATGAGAATTAGGTGATGAGAGAGATAACAACCCACCAGCAAATGAACACATCTGGAAGCCGTTGGTCCCATTAGAATTTCCCGCTAACAACAATTGCTTTTGCTGCCTTCGATGGTGTGACGGGAGCTGTAATACGGACCAACTTTGAGGTCCTAAGAAATGTTTTTTCCCCCAAAGATCAATAGTACTCATGATGAGAAGTGCTTACAACATTTCTTCTCTTTGACCAGGGCCTTAGCTGGGCCAGTATTAATGAGTACACTGCCATTCGTGATGCACTTAAGTTGTTCAATGAAAAATGTCTTTATCCATTCACAAGCAAGTTACTAATGAGAGGTAGATAATGTGCAAGATCATGATGGTGTAGAAAAGTGCTGGAAATAATTATCTCAGATTTCTGCTTGGGCCTCATCTTCTGTCCTTAATTGGTCCACACTGAGCCTCCGTGTGGGAAAATGTTTAAAAATGTGTACACATTAATTACTGACGCTAATCTTTGTAATAAAATTGACATTTGTGAAAAGAATAATTGCATTTTTTCCAGTTTAGCTTCTGCTGGATTATAGGTGGTTGCCGTCTTTCATAGCATGCAGTGACTCGGTGGTAATCCTGAACGCGTCTGTCACAATGCTTACACCCCAGTCTGCATGTCTTTGACTGTGGAAAGGTACCAAAGTATCTGTAGGGAAGCTAAACATTTTTAAAGTTTTAATTTTGTTACTATATAGTACATGTGAAATGCAAAAATACTCAACATTAGGTTGGTTGCTATAAATGCAATTACATACAATTTGCCCTCTTCAAAAGATTTATTTTTGCATGCCTATTGACATTCTTTACAATAATAATAATAATAATACAATAACAACAATAATTTAGAAAAACATTCACATGGCACTTACATTTAAATAAAGTACTCCATAGAAAATGTATTAAAATAACAAGTCGCTGTCTGTTGTACTTTTTATTTTTTGCACTCTGCCGCCATCTGATGGCCTATATTTGGACAACAAGTGCTCCGTGATTGGCTTACTTTGCGATGTGCTTGTCTCTGATTGGCCAGTGGGTTTTCTGCCGTCTACAAAAATCTTCCGTCCAGAAACATTTTTTAGCACTACTTCCGTATTACATCTAGGATATATCAAGCTAAATGTATACATTTTGAATAGTTAAGATTTTGGTCTGTATGCCAGTATGATTTTTAAGACGCGTATGTGCAAACCAAGCCTCGCTGGTCAGGGATTTTTGTAAACAAATTGCCGGACTCATTCGTCGTACACATGCTGCTTCCTTCGGGAGGATAATAGAGGAAGGACCGGCTCGATTTATGGAGTTTCGAAGAGCATATTTGTCCTGAGAGTTTCTCTCCGAGGCTTTTGGAGCAAACATGAGGAATTTTGGCGCCTTTCTCGGCACGGCACTGGTCTTCCTGACACTCGGGTTGTGTCCGGTGTGCTCCGACCTGACGGACGGGAACGCGGAGTACCTGAAGAGGGAGCACTCTTTAATGAAACCTTACCAGGGTGAGACGGCTCGGTTGCTCGGTTAGCTCGTTAGCTAGCATGATGCCCCCCCACCCCCACCCGCTCACAACGGTTTAGAAGTGAGTCAGCCACATTTGCAACTGCAAGGCTGTTACTGTGATCAACCGTGTAACTGTTGGTCTTTCTTACACTTTAACTTGCTTACTGGTCTTTATATGCCTTAAATTTAAACAGGAAGTGCTATGTTACGGCGGGGGGGGTTACTCACTAAAACACTGGTATGTGCGGCACATATTAATAATTCAGAGAAAACTTGTAGTATTTTCATTAAACCATTATTTCTTGACCGGCACCCGATCTCTATTAGAAAGTCAAAGTTTGCTCTGCTAAATTTTCTCATTCACTTTTTATATTGTAGGTATCTGTATATTGTGGGACATTAGCAGGGTTGTTCAAAGTACCCAGAACTATGACTTTTTTAAAATTACAAAATAATGTAGTTAAGTACAATACTTGTTCCCTTAATCTAATACGTGGAAAAAATATGTAGCAGACAATGCGAATACTTGAGGAAAGTACCTCAAAATTATGCTTGAGTAAATACACCAGTCACATTCCATCACAAGACATTAGTTTGTTTTCTTTTCATATTTCAATTTATCACAAATAATAGACACCGAACAGCTTTTTGAATTTGCTTTTATCACATCTCTGTTTTTCCTGGCATAATTCATCCCTGATTTTGCATGTAATTTAGTCGTTCTATCAGCAGGATCTTGTTAATTCCTTCAGGTGTATGGAGATTATCACTGAAGAAGTCAGATTGATGCAGACCATGGGAGGATTATATAACTAAAGCAAGCTTTAAGAGTCTGCTAGAGGATTTTCAAACATATAGACATGAATGGAATTCAGTGGAAGTTTGAAATGGTTGGAAATTCACTGCGGAATTATGCAGCTACTGTTATGATTAGCAAGATCTTTGATGTTTTGCTTTCTCAGGGACATTTCAGCAGAAATTGTTTCTGTGTTTTGAAATGCTGGGATAAAGGCAGCTTGTGTGTATGCTAAAACGCTCCAGAACAGCCCAATTTTTGGTGTAAAATGTTTGTAACAAGACTCTAATGCCACTATGAAAGTTACTGTCCATGTAAAGCAAGTTTATCACAGCAGTAGATCAAATAGATATGCTACAGGTGCCTGAAACTGTTACTTGTAGGTAAATGAGGAAGTACAGGGTACCAATCTCAGCTCCAACAGTTTCATTTGCATGAGTTCTGAGTCACATCATCTGCCTCTTCACATGAGGCCTCCAGTATGTGGATGTGTTTGCTCAGGGTGTGTGCAAAAACGATGATGGGAAACAAATGAACAGCTGGTGTAGCTGTTGATTAACCATCTTTTCTACATCCTTGATGAGTTGACGCCTCTCTGGTCATATAATGGCTCAAACAGCCAGGTGTTTTTGAAGCTCTGTGGTTTACATTCTGCACACTGCACACTGCATAAGAACGCACTGTATAGTTACTCTTGAGTGGGACACTGCGTGGTTTTGTAGCTGATCTGATCAGCAACAAAATGACAACTGATTGTTCTGTCGTCTGTTTGTCTTGCAGGTGTTGGCAACAGCCTGTCAAGTCAGTGGGACTTCTGGGGAAGCACGTTGGTGACGGGCTCGTATGTCCGACTCACTCCGGATGAGAGAAGCAAGCAGGGTTCCATCTGGAACACGGTGGTGAGGAGAGACACATTCATCTAAAGTCATATCACGCTCTAATATTGTCTCCTGACACATCAACTTCCTACAGTTAATTTTGTGCTTGGACATATTTTCTGTGTTTCTGTGTGGAGAACAAGGTGAAATGTTAAATAACTCACTATGAAAAGTGCTTTTTGAGTGTAATTTCTGCTATATTTTTTAATAAGACTTTAGGAAAACTGTCTTAGTGTAAAGACCACACCATTTATATAAATGGAATCTGACTAAAACGTGATGTATGAAATCAGAACAGCGTGATATACATTTGAATTCATCTTAGTCCCTGTTGCATTTAATACATTCCATACTTGTTACACATAATCTAAACTGTTTCAAGCATTTAACTATTTTAACTTAGAGAGTTATGGCAAAATTAAAGAAAAAAAACTCAAAAGTTGAAAGTTAAACTTTTTAAATTAAATTACAGCAATATTGTGCATTTTGAGATGCACAAGGGGATTCATAAACACCACACTAGTGTATCAGTATTTTCTGTGTTTAATGTGCTTCTGTTTTCTCTTTTTGGTCTGCAGCCGTGTCACCTGAAGGACTGGGAGATGCACCTGCAATTTAAAGTTCACGGGTCGGGAAAGAAGAATCTCCATGGCGACGGCATTGCTTTCTGGTACACAAAGGACAAACTGCACGCAGGTAACGTCGGGCTGCTTACTGCCTCGTGTTTCTTTGCTGATGAATGTTGGGAAAACTCGACCAGCGTGCTCTCAATCCATGTTTTGTTGTTGTTTAGAAAGATTAGATTTACCCATCTGTCATCCAGCACATCTGCTTCGCTTTCTCGTCTCCATTGTAGACTAACTGATTAGATAAAATCACATATTTGTGTTGTTTTTGGTAATTGCAACTCTTACAAAAGCAGCAAAACAGTCGACTGTCTTTTACGACGACAGGCGATTCCAGTTGGGGAGGGTTTGTACTGTCCTTGTCTATCTTAATATAAGATGATTCATCATCTTTTCTTCCCCAATGCAGAAATGTAACTGTTAGAGCAGCAAAGGGATTAAACATCAAGTCTAAATGCAATAATAATGAAATAATCAATGTAAGAAACAAGCTCAGTAGGTGAGATTTCACCAGTGGCACACAGGACATTGAGGTTGACGGTTGTGCAGTTTAAAAGTGTTTCAGTCAGTTGTGGTGTGAGTGATCTGCTGGGAGCAGTGCTGGCTGCTTAGTCCGATGCAGGAAGGAAGGACCTGTGATATCGCACCTTCACACACTTCGGGTGAAACATCCTGTCACTGATAGATGGATTAGTCAGATTTCGTACTCCTGCTTTTTGTATCTCACTATCTTAAGCAAAAGTGTTATTTGGTAAAGTAAAACTGTGTTTTCTGTTACTAAACTTTCTGGAATGTTCTTGCTTTGGGGAATGTCAGCTAGCTGGTTTGTCACTGTTCAGAATCTGATAAAACGAACACTCTAGTACTGCTCATGTCTAATCATGATCACATGTTTTTCCGCATTTTTGCCTCTTTACACTTAAGTGATGAAATTACCTGACCGTATTGCAGGTTAACACACACCTGAATTTGGTTATCTATAAGTAATGCCCTCCTATATTCATAGCTTTTTGCTTCTCATTTCCAGTTTTAAGCATTGATTTCAATAAACATGGCTGACATTTGTCCACTCTCCCTATGATACAGTAATGAAGCGAAAAATTTCCATCTTACACCAGAGATGCCATTTTGAACCCAGAGTCTGTGCAGCATTGGGCTCAGCTGTCAATCAAGATGTTTCACGTGGATCTAATTGAAACCAATTGAAACCAAACTGGTCAAAAAAACTCTTTTCTTTTTCTTTTTTTGGGACCCATAACCTGTGCTGCAGCCAGCCACCAGGTGGTGTTTGAGATGTTTTGGCTTCAATTTTGGGGAGTTCTAAAGTCATCCATTTTTATATCCAGGTTTCAAGCTTTTGAAAATATTTTTAGATTTAGTTTTTTTTCAAAATTGCAGTCATTAAATTAAACAGAATACATTACTGTTATTAGCTGTGTGTAAAGGTACTGAGACAGCAAAACCTCCAAATATGTGCATTTGCCCTGCTTATGCTGACTCGCCCCTCACCAAAACACTGAGAACACTGTTCCACACTGCATGTTGATGCACACTCAACACACTCGCTCCATCACTCAGCTTTATTGTCATCCTGTCCTGGTTTGTGTGTGTGTGTGTGTGTGTGAGTGTGTCCAGCTCGCTGGCATCACTGCTGCTGATACAAATCACTTTTCTGCTGATGTTTCACCTCATCTCTGCCTCCATCCTAGGCCCTGTGTTTGGAAACCAGGATCAGTTTGTTGGCCTGGCTATTTTTTTGGATACCTTCCGCAATGACCTCCATGGAATGGATGTAAGTGTGCGGTGTGTGGCTCGAGGCGATTGACCGGCTTGTTTCTTTACAGGGCCCGTGTTTTCCAACTATGCTCGCTTCCATGGGCTGGCCGTGTTTATAGATACTTACTCTAACGATGATGCGACGGATGTGAGTTTTGGCTCAGGTCTTACTTGTCAGCATGCTGTCTCGGTGCATTTTTCCTTTAAATTGGCATATTGTCAGAAAGCATGGTAACATTGTAGACATGTCTTTTGCCATCTTTTCAAATGTTTCTACAGCAATTAAGCAAAAAAGGTCACCAGTGTTTGAGCATGTTTGGTTCTCTGGTGGCATCTTTGCTGTTTAAACATTTCTCATGAATGTGGCTGTTTTAACAACCCCGTTTCCAAACGTGTAAATACGAACTGAATGTGATGATTTGCAAAACATTGAACATTTAAATGAAAATACCACAAAGACGATCAAATGTTGACCATTGTTTTTGAAAATTACATCCTCATTTAGAATTTGATTTCGGCAACACTTTTGAAAAAAGTGGCAACTAAAGACCGTTAGAAGTTGTGAAACGCTTATAGAAAACAGCTGGTGGAACATCTCACGGTTAAATAGGTTAATTGGCAATAGGTTGGTAAAAAAGGAGTCTTCGGAAGTAAGGACGGGGAGGGGTTTACCATTATTTAAAAGACTGTATGGGTAAATGCGTACAAAAGTAAATACAAAAATGGACGAATAATCTTTAATTGACATGAAATTTCAAAGAATTGGGCTATTTTCATTGTCTCCGATGCTTTATATTATTAAAACATTCAGAGAATTCAGAGGAGGATCTAAAGAAAACTGTATGAAAACCAATACTGGGTGTCCATGATGTTCAGGCCCTCAGACACCACTGCGTTAAAAACAGACATTATTCATGTATTGTAACAACATGGCTCTTTAATAAAGCAGGCTGGGTGCTAAACTGGCCTGCCTGCAGTCCTGACTTGTCACCCAGAATGAATGTTTGGCACATGATTAACATAAAGTACGACAAAGGAGACCCCGAACTGTTGAGCTGCCGAAATCCTCCATCAAAGCAAGAATTTCAAAATTACAGCAGTCGGTCTCCTCAGTTCCAACACATTTGTTTTTGTTTGTTTTCTTTTTACTGATTCTTCAACTAAATATGGGGTGTCCGTCTTTTTCCAAATCATCACATTCTGTTTCCTTTTGTTTTACACAGTGTCCGAACGGGGCTGTTTTCACCAGTAATGTCTTGTGAAATGTGCTTCCTTCAGATTGCAGCTTCGAAGTGTTCCAAATATTAAAATGTAAATTAGCCCCTTAGTCCTGCCAGTTGGTAAATAATTAAAAAAAGAAAAAAAAAATCTATAAAGCACTTTTTTGAACCGTAGTCCAAAGTGCTTTACACAAAACTGTAAATAAAAAATGAAATTTTGCAACATTGATATAAAGTAAATAAGAAAAAGATTGGTCAAATAAAAACAGGATACTTTTTTTTTTTTTTTTTTAAAAAGATTAAAACAAAATGAAACTGAATAGGAACAAATGTCTGAGTGTGAAAGAAAAAGAAGCTGCACTGTGATGGTAGCTGATATGTGTCTTATGCTTTTATATTTTTTTATGTATTTTCTATACGAGTTTTTTCATCATCTTTATTTAGGACTTAATGTTCAACGGCTGCTTTTTAACATTTACCTGTTGATTGTGTCACCAGCGCTCCTTCCCGTACATTTCAGCCATGGTGAACAACGGCTCCGTGAGCTACGACCACGGCAAAGATGGCCGCTTGTCGGAGCTGGGAGGCTGCTCGGCCGAGATCAGGAACAGAGAGCACGACACATACCTCGCTATTCGCTACTCCAAAGAAAGACTCACTGTATGTAGAAAGTCTCTTGGGATGCTACTCAGCGCCTCGTAGTTCATTTAAGTGCAGTAAATCAAAAAACTTGATTACCTGCACCATTTAATTTCGTCCGGATGTCCTGTCAACAAAAAAATATCTGCACGTGTTCTCACTTTCTACCACAATAATTGTCTTTTATTACTTTCGGTTTTAAAAAAAAGCTTCTTGACTTATACCATCAATGTAGTTTTGCTCACTACGGGGCTCTCGTGTGTGACTCGCATCCGGTGTTTCTGCTGCAGGTGATGGTTGACGTGGATGATAAGAATGAGTGGAAGGAGTGCATCGACATCGGAGGCGTTCGCCTTCCTACCGGATATTTCTTCGGCGCCTCGGCGGCCACAGGAGATCTGTCTGGTGGGTCGGAGCTTCAGAGCTGCACACTAACTCACAGCGAGGATAAAAATGGCCGAACATCCACGTCGCAATACCAAATGTGGTTCAGTATTGTGTGATTCCTAAGGTACAGTTTATCTCCTGTTTTGCCGTTTGGTCGTTTTGGTTTGAGTAGCTCAGTGATCAGCCGTAGAAACGTCCACCTTCTGTCCGGTACAATGGACTAGATGGCGCTTCACTCGCCAAAAGTACCAAATAAATACGTCTGAAAAAGTTAACAACAAGGTCATGACCTGGCTACTCAAAATAATCCACAGAGCTCGTTGTGAGCAGTTTCACGTAGGAACTATTTTCTTTCTATTGAACTACACCGTATCACTGCGCAGGGTATCATTGGATGTTTTCTCTGGAGTGGCTGCCAACAAAAATAATTTTTCTTTTTTTGTTATTTATTGAATTCATTCATATTGGATACATCTGAGCAAGTACTGATGACCTTTATAGTAATTTCGACTACAGTAGTCCTGAACCTGATTATCTCACCTTCAACATGGCTCATCAGGGATGTACTGGGATCCATCCTCCACTCTGCTCTTTACAATAGTGACCATCCTTCTCTAAGCAATGAGGGGCCGCTTACCTTTTTATTGTGGCAGGTGGTGTTATTAAGTTTCTGGATCTGCTGGTGACGCTCTGAGTTGTTTGTCTTGCCCAGGCATTAAGTGGGCCTGCTGATGGCTTATCCGCCGTCTGCTTGGCTGCCATACACTCAAAGTGGTTTTTATGTTGTTGTGAGGGATGAGAACATGCTTTCAGTAATTAAAAAAATAACACCTCTCAGTCTGCCCCTGCAGGGAATTGCTGGCAAACTGGAAAATCTAAGACCTTTGCAATTTTTCACACAGGACAGTTGTTCCTTCCACAAGGGTAGAAAGCCTCTATTTCTTTTTGTACTATCATACAACATTTGTTTCATTTAAATTATAATAAGAACTAATTAACTTGATGCATTCTTTTTTCTGAATGGTGATACGGAATAGAAATACTTTCCTCTTGAGCCCTCACTTGTGTGTTATCTTCCAGATAACCATGACATCATCTCTATGAAGCTCTACCAGCTGATGGTGGAACACACTCCCGAGGAGGAGAACCTGGACTGGACCAAGATTGAGCCCAGCGTCAGCCTCCTGAAGTCGCCTAAAGGTAGAGTCATGTTGCAGGAAAAGTTGATTTAGTAAAGTTTTTCTTCTTATCTGCTTTTAAGAGAGAAATTCTGGGGAACAGCACAAATAAATGAAAGTAAGAGCTCCAAATAGCATCACCGGCACTGTTTTGCTTGTATCTTTTTGTACAGTGGGAGGAAGTGGACACAAGTCATGGGTCTGTATTCATGCCAGTGGTTTTGATTGAGAGACCCCTAGTGGGGGAAATTAAGCACTGCATGTTTTAAAGTGCGTTGGCGTCTGATTTTAGCGGGAGTGACGGACGATGCCGTTGTGATGATTGCTCATTCTTTTAACCTCTTATTGTTGGTGACAGTGTTGTTACTATATGGAGCCTGGAGACCAGCATTTGGATTTCTAAAAACTTCACTGTATTTCAAAAAATAGAATGAAAATGTGTATATTTTTATGTGTTCTTCATAGCTGGGACACATTTAAACACTTGCATTTTCCAAACCACAGTGTCTGGATTCTTCAGAGCTTGGCTAGTTAATCCTAGGGAGACCATAGTCTGCAAAACACTATTTCTGATTTGAGAAACTTTTATTCAGTTTGTGAAAATGCAATAAAGGGAGATTTCACCCATAGAAAACAATATGTGTCATATTAAGACTGACTGTCTGTAAGCAACACTACTGTCTATTATCTCTGACTGCCATGCATCAATGCGTAATTAAAAAATAAGATTTGGACCCAGAATATTGTTGTCTATAAGTGAAAAATGGGATAAAATCTCCACCTTTTGTGTATTCGCACATTGTTCGATTGTTTTCATCATTTACCAAAGTGACCACGGATCTTCTCCTACCCTCCCAGACAACATCGACGACCCCACCGGAAACTTCCGAAGCACGCCCCTCACGGGCTGGAAGGTCTTCCTGCTCCTGCTGTGCGCTCTGCTGGGAATCGTGGTGTGCGCTGTGGTGGGAGCTGTGGTTTTCCAGAAGAGACAGGAGAGGAACAAGAGGTTCTACTGAGGAGGCGTTTTACTGTGTGACAAACTGTTTTCCAGTCATGAGACTGAGCACATCCAATGTGAAATTTCTTTTTCTTTTTTCTAAAGATTGTACAAATGTTTATATCTTTGAAGCACTGCGTTGGGAGTGAATTACGGTAGCTTGTGATGTTGGTAGGAAGGTGCAGAACTGGTGGCGGCCATTACGAGGGATTCCGATCAATCCTTTTGCTCTCCTTTGTGTGTGTGTGTGTGTGTGTGTGTGTGTGTGTGTGTGTTCATTAATTGTGGGGTTTGAACAGACTGTCTGTCTTTCTCAGCTGCAAACGTGATGCAAAAACAGTGAACTGTGGCACCAAACTATACCTTAGGTATTTATTTCCGTCTTCCTGGCTGTTTAGTGTGATTATTTGTTGGAAGAAGCTCCACACGCACACACGTAGAACGAAGGTATCCTGGTATCAAGTCAAATCAGTGTTGCTGCATCCGTCTTTTAGATAGTTTAAAAAAATGCGGTTTTGCTTGGAAGCAACTTAAAGTGAATGAATTAAGTTTCTTTATTGTGTGTCACAAAGAGGATAAATAATTGTATGCAGCGTGTTCTCGTATCGAACAGTAGTGAACATTTGATTATCTAACAGATTGTTTGTTTCGACCACCTGAGCAGCAGAGTCAGTACACTGATGGGTCTGTAATCAGACTTTCTGCTGATGCCGTTTTACCCCCTGTAGGTTTTGCTCTATTTTTGTAGCCACGTTTCCAGTCTAGTTTGGCGCGGCAAGGAAGAAGAAACGTGACAAAGGAAACTATGGAGGACATCGAGCGTTTCCTGTTTGTTGTCGGCTGTTTATCACATAAAGCAGACAGACTCTGTTTGAGAAAAGGCCGGCAGGAAAAAGACGACCGTCGCAGGGAAGTTACAATTCTGTCAACCGATGTGGGTCTACCCACCCCCCCCTTTTTAATGGTAATGATTAGCTTTGTTTGGTAGGCCAAGTAAAGGGTGACAAATGTGGCACGGTAAGGTTCACTTTTTAAGGTTGCCTTTCACAGCTTTTACGTTCCGTGCCGAACTGAACCGTAGTGATGGTGGAAACCGTGTGTACGTCTGTCAACACTGCCCTCCCAGTTACACGTGGCTGCAACCGTCAACGTAAATAAACATGGCCACCGCGGTTTCGATTTTCCACAAAATCGTGATCCTCGTATAACTGCTGGAAGCCGGGCATATCAGAAAAATAAACACTTGTAAGAATGACAAGAACCATCCGTGGGAAGAATTTTGTCCAGCTACCTAAAGGCCAGTAGGACTACGATTATTATCTTTGCTGATGTGGTCAGTTGCTTTTCTCAGTCCGTCACAGGTGTGTTGACAGGCGACATTTTTGTTTCAGTGACACAATTGATCAATGACTAGTTGGCCTTTAATATTCTTCAGCTCTAAATGACAGCAGGCCTCTTTAAAGCGTTAAATACACAAGTTGATGAATCTTATAAACTTTCCCTGCAGGGTCTTTTGAGGAGCATTTTCAGAATATGCCTTTATTGATTTTCGAAGCATTGGTTTTTTTTTTGGGGGTGGCTGGAGTAATGATGCTAGTTTGTCTTAAAGTTATTGGTGTTCTGATTGTGATATACATACATTTTTTTGGTATAATAAGCATTTGATTCATTAATGTCAGGGGAATAGATGATATGCCAACTCTGAAACGAACAAATCGTCAGACGGTGAACGTGAGGTTGTGTGAAGGCACATTTCCACCGGCAGCCCTGACTGCAGTTTCTCTCCGTGCATCCAGACCAGCCTCCATCTCCACAACACTTTGTTCTTTAAAATCAGAATGTTAACCAATTAAGGAATTGATAACACACAGTTAAAAAAGCATTTTTATCACATTCCCTTTGTTCTTGGAACTGTCCTGTATTTGTTGCTGCCACGTCGGTGGGTTTTTGTGATGAGACTCCTCAGACATGATGTATTAAAGTGAAGACA
>KV751331.1:744745-766311 GCA_001698575.1 Mola mola | reverse complement strand
TAGCTCCTGAGAATGAGTTTCTGAATTCAAATCAAATCAAATCAAATTTTATTTGTATAGCCCGAAATCACAATTTACACATTATCTCACTGGGCTTTTGACAAACTGTACAGATGTGACATCCTCTGCCCTCAGACCCTTGAACCGGGTGAGGAAAAACTTAAAAAACCCTAAACAGGGAAAATAAGAAACCTCAGGAAGAACCACAGAGGAGGGATCCTTCTTCCTAGGACGGACAGACGTGCAATAAATGTCACTTGTACAGAACACAAAAACATGATAACAACAGTTCATTTAGAATTCAGCAGTAAATTTACATTATAGGTGATGTTATTACCAGTCAGTTGGTTTTCGGTCTCGTGCTTTCCCGTCTCGTTGTTAGCACCGTTGCAGTCTGACTATCGCTGAGTCATTCGCTCGGTTCGTGCTCCGTCGACGGCTCGTCTGATGCCAGACAGCACGAGGCCCCGCAGAGTCGGACAGCAAACCTTCCTGGCTGTGAGAAAGGCCACTGCTGTCTGAGATCAGTGTAATTGCCACATCGAGATGCTGCTATCAACCCTCACATCTCTGTCACACGGAGACGAGCGCAGCCGTCGGGATCTCGTCTTCCCTGGCAGGAACATGACGTTCCATTCCCGCACTCATACGGGTCACTTTCATCTTCCTCAGGTACAAAAACTTCACATAAATGTCTAACACCTCTTTACTTAACGCCATTACTCGGGGGGGGGGGGGAGACTATATATTACACCAATCTTAACCTGAACCTAGCCTTAAAACTGTCTCAGGGGTCGGGTCTTCTGTGCTGTCAGGTTAACGATGTGTCCACACTTCAGAATTTGTAGCTTCTTGCACCAACATGCATTTTTGAAACGTTGCCCATGTTGAACTTCAGGTGATCATTATGGCATCATGAGCAAAGACGTAACCACGGGGTCCAGTTTGGCCTCCAAAACCAAGCTAGATATAGATGATAAACTGTATCTAGCTGAGGGTTTCAACACAGCCAATGAGGAAAAACACGTTTCCAAAACGTGTAGGTTTCAGGAGCGTGAAACTGAAGCTGACACAGTTTTTGTCAGTTTTTGTCTTGTATCTTACAAAATCAAGCCGAAACAGTTTAATTAGACACATTTACGCACACGACTCAAATGAAAAGGAATTCTTGGAACAGTCGTGTGTCACATGTAATATATTAAATGGACTTATTAACAATATGCTCCAATGATTTTTATTTGCAAGCCCCAACAAACTACTGTTAGCAGCTATTCCACATTTCCACACAGCACATTACCCTAATCAAAGTTTTTCTGTTGGTGTTTCATGTTTAAACCATAGACAAGTGCATCTACACTGTATTAATATACAAAAAATGCTTTAACCAAAGGTTGCATTGTTTACTATAGTTTGTTGCACAGATTAAAAACAGCATTTAAAGGCTTTGATATGAGGTTGTTATATTTTATGTGACTGTGCAGAGACTTAACATCATCTGTTGCAGTGGCCAGTGTTGCTGTATCAAGCTGACACAAATAAATAAACTTTAAGCTATACTGTGTTTCTTCTGGTAAACAAACAAAGCCTGAAAATTACTTCCTTTCTATATACACTCATATGATGCCAACAAGCCCCGTGTTCCTCCTCTTTCCTACCTTATCCCCCATGTCTGCAGACACGTTACAGCTGGACTGCAGAGGTGTGAAACTGTGTGTTCACAAGCACCTAATGACAGGCCGTGACACCTCCTCACTTTTGAAATCCTTCAGAGCAGCTGCAGCGGCTCAATCTCCACCCTCCCCCCAACACCCACTGACAGTTTAGCTGCATGAAACTGTTAAGTTTCTCACTAAGTAAAAGTCCTCAGTCTCTTTAGTTCCAACAACTTGCAAGTCCAGTGAAAAAGACCAGAACTACTTCAATTCCGTATGTATTTTTGGGTCAGAATACCTGCTGCCAATCTCACCAAACCAGAGATTGACTGGCTGAGGGTATTTATATATACAGCATTAAAGGGTATTTTTCTACCCCTGCCCCCTGTCCCGGTCTTTTAGAATCTAAGGGTGCACTCACACTTGGCCCACCTGCTTTGCCCCGTACAGATATTTCCCAGCATGGCCAAATCCAGTCAGATCCAGCAGCGCTTTAAATGGACATTTTTCCCCTGCTGCCGCCTCGGCCTGCTGTCGTCTTGCAACGACACGGATTCTTCTTCGGTCAAAGCGCTGCTCCACTTCTGACAGGACCAGGTCCAGGTCCTGCTGCTGCTGCACCTTCCCCACCCGCCCCCACTTCCATTGTGTATGGACATGAAGTGGATACCTACAGTGAACATATCCATGTCTGGACTCAATAACTATAAAGATGTCCAATAAAACAAAAGTTTGTACAGTGTTTTTCCTACATTTTGCTACAGAAATCACAGAATTAGTGTCTTTTGTAAACGAGAAAATTTCAGAAAACAGGGCCCTCGTAGCAATTAACTGGTCGCGCCTGGTTTGCACCATCAGCAACAGGAAGTACAGAAAAGGTAATAAAAAAAACCATATACAGATATTAGTCTCTCAGTGACACCCAGCAATAACAGTTGTTATTTCCGATGGTGATGATGATTTGCTCAACGCTGTTGCATTGCAGGAAGATTATGATATAATACAATATTACATAATAAAATCATTTTCAGGAAAAAAAAAAAAAAAAGAAAGATAAGAGATGCATTTTGTGGAATATTAGAGCCTAAAAGATCTCAGGACTTGTGATGTTGTGGCGCCCGGCTGGTTCCAGTTGAACTGTTCCGTGCTGTCTTGTCCCAACGCACACATCACTTATACTGAAATGTTGAGGTAAAACATGACAGGCCACTGATTGGGCAATCGAGCAAGTATTCCCCACCTCTCCTCCTGTCTTTGTTTTCTCTCCATGGGGCGATGGCAGCGCTCGTGTTGGATGTTTCGTGCTGCACACACCTGCTCCAACAGGGCAGCACAGTAGATGGTGATTGTGCAAAGTGCGTGGGTGAATGTGAAAGAGGACTGCACCCACAAAGAAACCCAGTCAGACCTAACTAAAATGAATTATATATCTCATTTCTGTGTTGACTGAATCCCTCCCTGCTGCTGCAGGCGATAAACAACCAGCCGAATAAGTCGGTCCTGATTGGGTATCAAGTCGCCTTTGATAGGAGGCGCCGGGGAGTGAAGGTTGGGTCGTGATCTGCATTTAAAGTGTCCTCATAAGTCAGCGGATGAACTTTTTTATGACCGCTCACAGTAATGGGAGCCAAAACGAGGCGGAACAGGAGGGGGAGGAGGGTTGATTGAATTCCTTTCAAATGAAAACCTGAGATTTGTTTTCACACGTTTATGCATTTCATCAATGTTATTTTTGCAACAATTTAAAACGTCTTCTCTAATGACTTTAAATCGGATCGCGCGGTGCTTGTAGGGATATTCAAATCACGTTTTTCTTCAATGCTGAGTACCTGAATGAATATTTACAGTCTAAATATTGACTTTTTAAAATTCCCTTTATGCCTGCGCTGCTGTAGGGTCGGTATGTACACGAAAGGACGCGCTGATAGCAAGCTTTGTGTGGCACATGAAAGGACATTTTTCACTCAGACTCCGGATAAAACTGAGGACTTAACTGATTTGTGGTCAAAAATGTGGAAAAATGTTTTCTCTAGTTTTTACAAAGGCAAAGAATGAGTGCACGGGGGTCAGAGAAAACAAGAAAGCGTTGGTATGTGTGCGTATGGGCGTGCTCACAAATGGTGACCTCTGCTTTTATTTCCTCCTTTCAGGCAGCTTTTAATTTTCTATTTGAATAAGTTTTAACTATTAACTTCACAGATAGTTTGTCATCATAGTAGTCCATAAATCACGCAGCAACTCCCTGCCTTCACCTTGACTCATTCCGCACAAATCTGCAGTCAACCTGAGGGGAAAACAAACTTTTCATCATCTCCACTGGAGTTCTGAGAGACAAAAACCCACCAACTTGTAATCACTATTTATCAAAAAGGGCACCCAACATATAAACATATTAAAGTAGAGTTTATGTTTTTGTACTCATTTGTCATGTGTTAAAAGATCTAAAATATTTATTTCTCTTCAACCTTGTGTTAAATCAGGATTTTTACTGGTATTTGTTTGAATATTTTATCGTTTTGTTTGAACTGGTACCCTTTTTAAATATGTTCTGCTAAAATGTGGTTGATATTTTACAAGTTGTAAATAATCAAATACGCTTTGGCATGAATTGCTAATGTTCGGCTGCTATTTTACTGGCATTCTACCAGATATTTTTACTGATGCTTGTTTTTACTAATGATTGGATGACATTTTACAGATGTTTTTGGGCTTATTTTAAATCTTAAATACAATTTACTTGCAATAATGTGGTACCATGTGTTAACTGTCTTTAATCACTGGCCCTTTTTGAGCATCCTTCCTCCTCAACCATTTTTTGTGTTTCCCCTGTCATTTGTCTCTTTCTTCACTCCGTGCATTTAGTCTCCACCATCTCCTCCCAACCTCACACATTATCCTCCAATAAGTAACAACTTGTTGAAATATTTTGAACTTTAACTCGGTTTTTGACGGACTCAATGGTATATATATTAAAATGTTGGTGCTTGTCAGTATATTTGATGAGAGACTGATGAGAGGCTCTACGTTTGACACCTTCGATGTGACTGCAATCAGACTGATGAATGTTTTGTGTAACTGTGATAAACTGCAGGTAGGAGGAAGTGTCAGGCTGAAATATGCAGCCCTCACTTTCTAGTTAGTTCTGCTCACCCACAGCACAGAAATGAATCATTCAAGTTTACCTTCATTATAAGCTATTCTACAGTAATTATATTTTCCCTCTGGGGCACCTATCGGGTTCCTTTCAGGAATGCTGGGAGACTGTTTCACAGTGTGAGCTGAGCAACTGTATGTACTGCACTGCAAATAACCAAAGTAAATACAGGAACAGTCACACCTCTCAGGATTTGAGTCAATTATCAGCTCATGATCATTTGTTACAGGAAGTAAAGTGGAAATGGTATAAATTGGTGGATGGTATATGAATTATTAATGATCTCTCAGCTGGAGATCAACCACAGTCAGGTAAACAATTAATCAATCAGCGTCTCTCGTGGCTGCAGTAAATATGAGTGGAATAAAGGGGAAGTCAGCTAACGTAGCAGCTGGATTTATACGTTAGCGTTGGACCTGTGTGGGTCATTGCACTGCTGCGTACCCTGCACGGTGCCCTTCCCCATAGCCTGACACGCACCTCCCCACCTGCAGTGACGCACATCCCAACAGCTGCGATCGGTCAGCAGGGTCGCCGTGTATTTTCTCACATGCATTTCGGTTTTATTTCAGGCTCGACTGGTGTTCAAAGTTGTCCGACGACACCGGATGCACACCTTTTTTTGAAAGCAGGCCTTGGTGTGTGTGCAACGCACGCTGCAAGCTACACCACTGTAGGAACAATACATTTGCTGTAGAAGAGCAAATACACTAGGAAGCTAATCAGGGTAATTGCTAGCACCTACCTGTCCAACTGAGGAAAGGCCAGCTCCATTTTGTTCTTCAGCCCCGATCCTTCCTTTGGCGCTCGGCAGCGCATGAAAGCCAACCCCAAGTTTACTCTGGAATGACTTTTTGTCCACTAGGAATTTAGCCTCACCGTACCTGCTAGCGGGGCTGTTTTTTGCCGGGTCAGAGCCAGTTTATGATGACCTCAGAGAGCGCCATAGTGAGGCAATACAGGCAGAGAGCAGATGAACACACCACCTCACACTTCTACCGAGCCATTAAAGATGATTGGGAGGGATGACGGTAATTCTATACATTTGTGTTTTAGTTTTTGCAGGAAAATCCTGCATACCGATGCATTTACGAGCCACAAAGTCTGGAGAGGGTGGACGGAGGTCGGTTTGGATGACTGAAGCAAACAAACACTTACACGATTTACATCACATACAGGCCCGTGTGGTTCTCAGAGTCACTGACTGTCAGCCTATTCAGTCTTTTAGGTCTTCTGTTATGTCAATTGTCCTTTTTGCACAGCTTGGAGTGACAATATGAATAAATATGGATATCAAAATATCCATCAGTGGTAATGTTGTTTATGTGTCGTTAGCTCCCCATTTAATATTTATATAACATCTAATGTGTCTGACTTTGTGCAGGAATATTGTCAAGAAATGATCAGGATTTCTTTATTGGCTTTACAGATTTTGTTTGTATTAGTTTTGCCTCAGTTGTATGAGGGTATCCAATCCAACTAAAATCAAACTAAAGCTTGTCTCATTCTTTTATCCATCAAAGAGTTATCTGCTAATTTTCCAGAAAATATACTTTAATCATTCTTCACTTTTTTGTCAATCTTACAATTTCAAATTCCACGCATATTCTGTCATGGATTTTCTTAGTATCAGCCCTTTAAAATTTACAATGTGACCGGGCCATTCATGTTTGGCATCAAGGGCAGATTAAAACTAAAGGGAAAGCAAGCTCAATACAACCTACAAGTAGCACAAACGGACTTTAGTGTGACAAACTTCTGTCTGGTTTTGTGAAAACCAAACAGGGGACTGAAACAAACTTGATAATACGCAACCACATATTCAAAAGAAGTCCAACTACTGAGTGTCTTCAAGAATTGCCATCTGTGTCCCTGCTTTCATCACCTTGGAGACAGAAGGCTTTGGCGCTGAAAGAAGTCAAGAGGTGTAGCGGTAAATGATGTAGTATAAATCATTGCAGATGAATATGAGACTTGACAACATTTCTGTTGGAGCATAGCAAAGCTTTAAAGCGAGTGTTTGTCTTGTGAACATAATGCAGATGTTTACCTCGTCATCCTGATCGAAGGCTGAAAAGACCGCTTATTTGAGGCATTTGTGAATTGAAAAGGAAAGAAACAAAAACACAATTTCCAGACAGATCTGTAAAGTGCTCCTCCAATGTTATTTCTATTTTGTAGAAAGAATGAGAGCCATTTTCGCCAAAGGTAACCCCACTAAAACACATGGAGGGGGCATAAAATTCGTTTTCTGTGTGAGGTAAATGATTTTATTATCGTTTCCAGGGTGCAGAGTGGGGACCACGTATTCTTGATGCACATGAGGAGCCGTGTGTCACAGCTGAAGGAAACCACTTCACAAAAGTGACCTGCAGAGAAGGAGTCTGCACTTACAGCACTGCTGTTGTCTCTTCTGGCATGACAGTGTCAGATGTTTTCCCGAAATTACGAAGCGTTGTCGGCAAACATGTGAAACGCACTCGGGGGAACGTCGGCTACAACAGGCCTTCCCAACACTTACGCTTTGATTGGTTCAAACATGTACGTAGATCGATAAATCTTAATCATAACAAATCAGTGTTTTTACTTTAGCTCCGGTTTGATTTGTCCTACTTAACTCTCCGATATGGCAAAGACGGTCATAAAAACAGGACTCACATGATGAAGCCATTCAGATTGGACTGTGACGGATGTGGTTGCTGGCATGGAGGAGCTAAAGCCACGTTTCCACCAATGCAGCACATGGCACACTTGGGAAGAGGAAGCTGATCACCGGCGTGAGTTTCCACTTGCGTTGGTACCATTGCTGTTTTTGTTTCTTATCGGCTGTTTATCACACAAAGTAGACAGGTTCTGTTTGAGAAAAGGCCGCAAGCCGCCGGGAGAAAAACTGCCGCCCAATGAGCGAACTGCAGTGGGTCTAGCTCCGCCTTTATGGTACGTTTTAGCTCTGGTTGGTATCCCAAACAGGTGTGACAGGTTGCTGTTTAAGGGTACCATTCACAGCTTTTGACAATGGAAACGCAAAAAAAATGTTCACCCTATCTAATTCAACTGTACCGTTCTGCTTGGTAGAAACCGACTAAAAAAATAGATCACAGTGCTGACATCTAGCTGTCGGAGGCTTACGCTGTTTTGTTTTTTAACATTTCAAATCACTAAGCACTGTGACACTCTGACAGACAGATATTTTCTTCCAGCTTTAACATTTAGAATGTAGTAGGCTGAAAAGCTAAAGCAGCAGTATTGTTTAAACTTGGCTTGGAAGCAAGCGTTTTAAGTTAGCAGCAGTTAGTGACAAAAGCGGCGGCAGGTCATATCAGCTGCCACTAAATAGTTAAGATTCGACTTGCATTTTGGTACAATCTACATGATCCTTCTTAGCAGATCACATCACATTAAAGGAACAATATGTTAGATACTTACAGTATTAACCTCAGTATTTGGCCCACGTCCCAGCTGCTAACATGGATCGGGAGGAGGGTTTCAGAGCTACGATGCAACCCGCCACCGGGGTGCGGTTGGGATGTTTTGGCATCACTGTTGTCCGCCTTTACACACCGTCATCACTCGCACAAGTCAATGTTCTTCTGCTTTAACAACAATGTAAGTACATTCCAAAACTACCCATCATGGTTGGCAGGTCATCATGTTTCGACTGGGCTGCACTGGCAATGACATTACACACGTTTGTTCTTGTCTGGTGCATTGAGGGGGAAATATCCAGTGACCATTAATGCTTTTTGAAGCAGCAAGCACTAGTGTCATCCAGGGTTTGGATTGATTCCTAGAACATGTTTCACGGGAGAACAAATTTCTAGTATAAACTTTATTTAGTTTTTTTAAAATTTAAGTTTCTTTGCCAACGTGACTGCTGGGAGTCTGACAGGGACCCTAAAGAGACTGTTGAAGGACAACAAACAAAAGGGAGATTTGTATTGATACCGACAGATAAAATCTTAAAGAAGTGTACTGAGAAAAGCTCAAGTGAAAAAGTGCCGAATCATTTTCTTTCACCATGTCAAAACAGACAGCTCCCATAACTTAACAGGTTTAAACAAACCCGGCACGGCTGCAAAGGCTGCGTTGCCAAAATAATTACGGACGTTTTTTTCTCTCTGAGCTTTGGGGATCAGAACCAACTTGTCCACATCTACGCCTTTCTTCACAGAGCATCAACAAAGAACAATTAGATGCATATCAGTGAGAAAAACTGACTATTTTCCGTTGGCAGAGGCTGCAATTACGGCTTGCTTGTTGTGGTCCAGAGGCGCAGCTCACTAATGTGAAACAACCCCCGAATATTACATTTTGAATCATTTTGACAGCAGTAAAAATGTCAGAATGAAAGCATGAGTTCGGTGTTACAAGTTGGCAAAGCCCAAAGAGTTGAAACTGACAAATTTCCCGTTACTTTCCTGAGCAAGGCTTTAACTCTGCTGAAGCTTGACGGTGCTGTCGAATTGAAGATTCCCTTATCCGCCCCTTTATCTAGATGTGTGCCAAAAGTTTTTTTCTTGGCTCATTCCCCATCCTACCATAAAATGTGCTGAAGAGGTGTCGGGCTTGCTTGTTATGTTCTGAAGCAGAGCAAGGTCATTTTAAATTATTTTAGTCACCCAAATCAGTTAAGCCGACTAGTAGTAATGCTGTGATAATCATCGTTGGTGGTATTCAATTAATGCTGATACCCATGGGCAAAATGTAAATCAGCGCCGTTGGCAGGCAATGTTAATAGCGTGGCAACACAAATAAGCTAAATGAATGGATGTGATAATTGTGTCAATATGGAAAATTAATTTGTGGGACATTTTATGGAAGAGGCCAGAGATTTTTCATTTTTTTGCCCACTTGTAAACGTGTCCTTTGGGTGTTTTTTTTAATGTACTAAGACAAAGACCATCATGACTGAAATAAGCAGTCAACATCACATGTGAGCATTTCTGCTTTTGTTCTGCAATCCATCACTGACAGTCTCCAGAAACCTAATCCTGACAGCCCAGATCTTCTACGCAGGAAACCTCAGCCACCAGCATGATGAATTGCAGGGGAGGGGCTTGAAATGAAATGAAATGAAACCTCCCATTCTGATGGATCAACTTGTAGGATCCCTGTCTTGTTCAAACACGTATGGCAACACCTCTCGGGCATCCATGTAGTGGTTGTGGTGAGGACTTTGGTTCGGCTGTACCGACAGTCTAACAAGGGCAGCTGCGCAAATATATTAGTGCATCTCAAAATAATAGAATGTTTTGAAATTATTTATTGTTTTTTTAGGTACCAGTATGTGTTTACATTAGTGTGTAATCATCTCAAATTATAAACAGCAGTGTATATGTTATCCTAGAATGAGGAGTTTACAGGTTTACCTCCTTCCATGGACAGCGCCACCTTGTGCTGCCACGTTACTATTCAAATACCACCAATGAAAAGACTCACCCCAGTAAAAGGCAACAAAGTAAAAGGAGTAGAAGGAGTTTTTTGTCAGCAGTCTGCTGGGAGCTTGTCCTAAGTTTGTCACCCTACGCTGCTCTAAATGGTGTTGTTTTCCATAAATGAGAGCAGCTCATACAGCAATGACAACGACAATGCTCACACAGATACAGTGCGATGTTTAACATCATGCTAAAAATACCATTTTATTGTTTTGTGTCCAAAGTTTGTGATGTGGGTTAACTCATAATGTTGCATCTACTATGCTGAGCCAGGGGGATCTTCCAGTGTATCCTCTAAAACACAAAATTATCATCCTCTGCAGACATATAATACTGCAATGTAGCACAAAGCTGAATCAATGTCATTCTGTTCGAGTACACTGTCCAAAAAGTCATGTTTTCAGTTCACTACTGCTGTTGTCTATACATCTACTTTCAGTCAGTCAGAAGCCAATCGGAGGAACACATGCAACTTCCAGAATCCTCACTAAGGCCCTTTAAACAGCTTTAATCTCTGCAGGAACAGGGTTTATCATTGAGGATTTAGAAGGCTTTATGATTCAAAGTTTATTAAAAAAAGTAAAAGAAATAAGACGGGTTGAGATGGGTAACAAAGGTCCACACACGAACAGGTGTGTGTGAGGGGGAGATAAAGGGGTTGCTGATATGCTCATATATCGAAGAGGCAGATGGCGCTGAAGCAGGAGGTACAAGAACACCCAAATCTCCCGTACGTGTGCGCACACTTTGTGTTTGTTGCGTGGGTGTGTGTGCGCGTGTGAAAACCCAGCAGGTCCCAGGAAACAGGAGCAAATTCCCAGCTGATCTGCTGGTTCAGACACAGTTACGCTCCATTAATACACACAACACACGGTCACACTGTCCGTCCGTCCATCTGTCTCTCTCCTGCATGGCTCTGGATTCTGTCATCCACCAAATGACGTTCTTCTTCTGTTACTTTTCTCCATCATTTCCTGGTGCATCACCCTTCCCTCTCTCTCCTTCTCTCGGTTTTAATGGTCCTGCTGGTTCCTGTATTTCAAATGAATTTGACGTTAGATATTTCCATTACTCAGTGCAGCTGCTGTCACGCTCACAGCCTGTGCGTGCTAGTGTGTTTACACACACACCCATTATCTTTCACTAATTGATGCAAATAAGAGGAAAGAAAAAAAAAAAAGACTCAAAAATCATAATAAACATGATGACGGTACAGAAATATATGAAAAAAAAACACCCAATATCTACTTATATTACCTTGATAAATCAAAGTAAATTTCATGGTTCCAGATAAAATGCTGATTATTTTGCCTTTGATTAAAGAACTAATATATCACCGTTAAACAGACAGATATTTTTCTCAGGAGCTGCTGGAGGAGAAAAACTAAATTAAAAGCAGAAAAAATACAGGACATTAGTTTAGTTGCTCCAGCAGGATTCCATAACAATCCATAGCAGACAGCAAAATGAGACTCAAATGTGTAATAATGGCTTCACCTTTAACAGGAGACTCTGCTATATCAAACTAAGGCCGGGCAATAAGGACAAAATCCCCATAGAAGGATAAAATCATGATAACCAAATACGGTAGAGGATGTTTGACACAACTCATTTAACAAAGAGTAACCAAACCGCCAAAGCACTGTTTTCGACAACGTATCTGAGTGTTTAGTAGCGCTGTTGATTGATTCTGGTCCAAATCAATCCAATCAACTCAGCCAATAAATCAGTCTTGTTTGCAGCACAGCAAGGTGCTGTTTTCTGCTCGACGCGGCGTTGCAGAGATCAGCACTGACGCCTCACAGATCCGGGATTTGACTCCCGGCTGGGTCAGGGTCTCTCCGTGCGGAGTTAGCGTGTTCTCCCTGTGGGTTAGTAGGATAACTGATCACTCTAAATTGCCTTTAGGTGTGATTGTGAGTGTGCATGGTTTGTCTCTTTATGTCAGCCCTGTGAGGAGCTGCTGACCTGTCCAGGGTGAAGGTTCTGACACCCTGACTCTGACTCTGACCCTGACTCCATACTGGGACAGCAGAGCAAAAAAATAAAAACTGAGGGGAGACCAAAAAAAGTGCCTGCGCACTTTGTCTTACTTTGCTCCACTGAGTTTTTATCGTGAGGGGAAGTGTGGAAGCGCTGCTATCTTGTGCCACAGTGGACACGTTGTTCTGAAACAACAATGCTTTTGTTCATAGCGCGGCTGTCAGAGTTTGACCTTGCAGCGTTTGCAGCGGCCCTGATCCGTCCCTAATCAGATGTGAGCCCACGCAAAGCAAAAAGCATCAGTTTGGCACGAGAATGTCGGACCTGCGGGAGGAGAATTGGTTTATTTGACATAAGAGCTGCATGATGCGTGCCAGCCTTTTAATTTCCTTTTTTTTTAATTAATTTGAGCGTCTCCATTAAATTAAATACTTTCACACACCATTAGGTACATTTAATGAAACTTGCATTTGGTGTCATATTGTGGCATTCGGTGATTTAAATTCTGTTTCTGAGGCTTTTCTACCTTGAACAAAACTTGGGCATAGTGAGTGTTAACATTAAATGATATTAGGTCCATGTCTGCGTGTCTGTAATTTTAATTACAAAATATTATCAGCCTTCACTCGTGAGAGGCAGGTGTTTTGCATGCGAATGTATCAGAACATTGTGGATCTTCTCTGCGGTAGTTTTCCAGGTGCTTGGCTGCAGCGTGGGCTGGGCGTAAACGAGGGGAGAAAAAAAGCAAACAACAACGTAAAAACTGGACTTTTTTGTCTTGTGGTGGAGCCCAAGGCCATGACGAGGATGTGATAATGAAAGAAACAGCGTCTTTTGTCTGAAACTAGAACAAACGTCAGGAGGAAATGGATGAACCTGCTCACAGACGACACATTCTTCTGCTGAAGGCCTTGATGCCAACGCACTCACACAAGCAAACAAACAAACACAAAAAAACATATTGTATATAGCACAAAGTCCTTTATAAAATAAAAATGATTGCATGTAATTTAATATTATAAGCTTCATGGACTTTTAGAAATCGCTGTTTTATGGAAAAAGAAGAACGTTTTCACATTTGCGACACTCTTTTGACAGGAGAAGACACAAATTGTTTACATTGTGAAAGTAAATTCTGTCCTATTCTTGTTTTATATCCAGTACAATTTGAGCTCTATTCCAAATGTTGACTAGTAGTTTCAGAAACTTTATTTCTGTCATTCTTCCTGACAAACGAGCGCGACCCAGTTCACTCTTCACAATTCAGTAGGGCCAATTCATACATCATAAGAAGAGAGAAATGGTACATAAACATCTGTGTCGCACCATTTTCTGGAGACTCTCTTTGGCGACTGATCTAAATGGCAGCAAAGTTCGTCACCGGATGATGAACAACACAAATCTCCAAAACTTGTTTATTTCAGGAGCATAAAAAACATTTTATTTCATCAACTATCTTACAAAATAAACAATGTATTTAGACACATTCAGAACCTTTAATGAGCCTTGAGTCTCTTTTCATAGCAGCTATTCTACATTTCCACTCGGGACATTATTCTAATCGAAGCTTTTTCTAGTCGTCTTATATTGAAATCAGGGTAATCAATAAGTAAGGAATCATTTGATATTGACAAGGATCATCAGTCTGACGATCTGAAGATCACAGGATTCATCGTCTGTCCTCAGCTCCAAAGCTGACAATATTTAGGCTATCTGTGTCAGGGTCCGGTAGTCTGTGTTTTCTGTGTCTTATTTTGAAATTTTGATTGTATCTTAATCCTCAAGTCCTGTGAAGTTTCCTTCCCTCATGCGTGTGTGATTGCTTCTCTTCCCTAATGTGTTTCAGCTGTGTTTAATTGTCTCCCCCCTCCTTGTGTATTTAAACCCTGTGTTCCTTCCCTCCTGCGCCAGATCGTCTTGTCGGTTCCCCGTGAGCGGTCCAGCAATATATTCCATGTAAGTTTCCTAGTGCGTGATCTCATTTGTCAATCGGTTTCTGAGTTTCACCGTGTTGGATTTGTGCCTTTGCTTGCTAGACTGATCTCCCGGTGTCAAACCATTTTCCGATTAAACGGCTTTGATTGAGAACGACCCCTTGTGTCTCTACATTGTAAATCCTTCAGAGTCTGTGCCTGATAATCCGGAGCTGTCTTTCTGAACACCTGCCCTCATTCCTCTGTTTCTGCACTATAAATTTGACATAATAAGGCGTCTTTTCCATTGGTCACAACGCAGACAGACGCAGATATTCTGAACACTGTAAAAATCCAGAATTGTCGAAAGTAGAGATTTTGCCTTCACAAATGTGCGTTTTGCCCATGATGTGGGCTCTTACACACCCCCATATCCATCACATATGCTGGCTTTTGAACTTTGGATCGATAACAATCTGGTTGGACCTTTTTTCTTCTGTAGCTCAGAGGGCTTAACGGCTTGCGATGTGGCCCCGTCAGACTTAAACACACCTTTTCTATTTGCGTGCCCCCATGCGTCTGTCTCAGATGAGCCCTCATCGAGTGATGTCACTGTTTAATGCAGCACTGCCTGAGGGGTTGAAGCATTCAATGCTGGTTTTCATTCTTCCCTCATATGTGCAGAGTCTCGGAATCTTTTGATATTATGGACTGTGGAAGGTGAAATCCCCAAATTGACAAACCTTATTAAACTGACCACAGTGGCAAAGCTCAACCCATCCGAAGCCAGAGACTTTAAGTGATGCCTCATTGCTTATGTTTTGGAGCATTTGGAGCATTTTTGGAACTTGAATGCAATGATGGATTAGGAAATGAACACGTTCTGTTTTCTCGTTGTTTTGAGTATTTCTAAGTTACTCAGATTGGCAGATTCTTTAATAAAATGGCCAGACATCCCAAACTACGAGCAGGGTGCACCCCGCCTCTGCCAGATGATGCTGGGAGAGGCTCCAGCACACTCCGTGCACAAAACTTAACAGGATAAGTGGTAGAAAATGGATGGATGTAAGGATAAAACATCTTATTCTGCTTTCATTCGTTTCATTTCTATCAACAAAAAAAATTGGTAATTTTCAACAAAAAGCAACACTTTTGGACAAAAGACATTTCTATCTTTCATCATCTCTCTCACTTCACTGAGAATGATGGCCTCACTCATCACTGTCACCAGTGTGGCTATATCGAATCTCAGCGCCAAACTCGCTTACAATTTCATCCGAGGGAAAATATTAAATTCCGTCTCCCTCACCTCTGTGGCTTCCGCACATTTCTCCTTTACCTGCAGGCTTCTTCTTTATAGCGCCCCCTATAGTATCACAGAGAAAAGACAGACTGCCAGAATATCTCCTCCCTCATAAGGTATGTTTTTGTATTAAATGATGGAACATCTTACTAATGGCAGGGAAAGATTTAATGTGCGTAACATTAAAGGAACATTATGTAACACTGACAACCAGTATTTTAAATAGGTACCATAGTTCAAATTCAAGTCGTAAAATGCGTACATGATATATCACCTGTAACGTTCTCCAAGTTGGTGTTCTATTTAAACACCATCCCATGTGATTACAGTGTCCTCTCTGGCTTGGTATGAATGTACTGGATGATTTTTTTTTTTTTTTTTTTCAAACCTAATTCCCCCATTGATGACGTGCAGACATTTATGATATTTGGTCTTGTGTTTTCAGATGACATCCACCTAAAACAGGTGCATGTCACGCTGACATGTTTAAAACATACTAATTATGCAGCTCTCTTGCATGATACAGGAGTAATGCTTACAAAATTTGTGATAGAGAAACATAGAAACTATATGTATGCAAATCTGGAGGTATATTTGCAGAGGCGCATGTGCTGGTCCTGTATGTGAACATTTTGCAGGTGCATGAATGAATTCTTCCCTCCTGCTGCTGTCAGTTAATAACCTTTCCCCTACTCGAGACAGAACGGTGACAGTGTTTCGCTTTGTTGGTATGAGCTGTCCCGGCATGCCTCTGTCTGTCTGTTCTCCATGCAGTCTCCTTCTCCTCCTGACACATCAGTATTTCATGTTTCGGATGGGTGGAAGATTAGATCGATGTATGGATGTTTGAGACGTTTTGAGGGGGTAAAAAGCCCTCATACGTTGGATGCTTGGTAAAGTTATGTGAGGCGGCCGACTTGGAGATTCTCCTCGCTGTTATGAAAGTTAGGAGCTGAGCCAAAACTGCTTGGAATTGACATGAAACCAAATATGTTCAGTCAATAAAACACGAGGAAGAGGCTTCCTCCATTTTTCTGTGTGTTGGGGATGAACTGCCAATCTTCGAGCGCCTGTGGTGATATTCAGTTGCTGTAAATGCTAGTTTGCTTGGGGACAAAAGCTTCCTGAATCTGTGAAGCGGTGGCAGAGATACCTGACAGCTATTTTGTCCCAGTCTGGTACAAGGATGTGAGCAGTTGGTCGAAATGGAAACTTCAAACAACTAAACAATAGCACTGTCCACACTGAGATTGTGCAATATTGCTGCAGTGATTCATCATTTTGGCTGTTTCGCTGATTAACCCCCCCCCATATGATGTTTTATAAACTATTATAATCAGAAAAACGTGCCCCACTGTGTTGCATGAAGGAATCCATGCACGAAGAAATGTGTACCTGAGATCACTTAGATGTAAATGAGTTGCCTTTATTCAAGATTGTTTGAGGTTCTTGGTAATAGTATAGTATTACTATTAATACTGTGTAATACTGGTTATGTTAAGTACAACATAAACTTATATATTACTGTGGCCATCTTTTAAAATCCTGCTCCAGCCGTTAATTCGTTTTAAACCCTGGAATAACAAATTCCTCTTTTGTAAAGTTACATATTCTATATTTATTCAAATGAAACTCTCCGTCTGTGGCCTTAACATGTGTTGAATGTAATTGGACACCTTTTACCTTGTCTAGGTTAAGGGGATCTGTGCTATTTAGTAGTGTGACACTTAGTAGTGTGGCTTTAAATACAGAATAATGTAAGATTTAATATCTTTTTTATCGTGGAGACCATTAGTAAATAAAACATAAATTAACTGTTAGTGAATGCTCATTGCTGCATTAAGTAATGTTGATGAATGTACCACTATCAGTGCTACAAATTAATTTATAATGTAACAGAAATGACCTTGATCGTGTTAACTCTAAGCGTCAATGGTGAAAAATGCAAAAAGGAAGATCCACTCCATTATAAGTGTATGTCATGCAAGAGAGTCAATGCAGGGGATGACAGTTAGTTTAAGTATGTTTTCCTGGCATTAGTTTAGAAGGTTTAAGACAGACCCCTGACTGTTTTCCAGTCAGGGGTCTGTGGGATATGGGACAGGTGATGCGTTCAAGCTGGTGTGTCAGTAAGTAACAAAGCAGTAGTTTGCGCCCATTGTTAATAACATACCGAACCATTTCATTTATCTAACTTTCTCTTCTGTTTTCACAGAAATAGAGTGTCACTACTCTTTGCTTTGTTTGTTGTACGGGCCCTTTGCTACTGGAACATTTAGCCCCGCACCTCTGGGGCTATGCAGCAATCCAGCTTCTGAATGAGTCTCTGTTCTGCACACGATCTGCTGCTGTAATGCTAATGCTAAGTGACCAGAAAAGAGCGGCACGGGTTCTGGAGTTTGAAAGTTTTCACTTGCACTGAGCAGTGTCGATCATTGTGTAAACAGGATTGGAGACAAGAATAATATGATTAGATCTTTTTTTTTTAAACCAAAATGTGAGTAAAAGTAAGAAGAATTAAACAATTAAAGTCCCTGTTCGTTGTTGAAGGTTTGTGCTCCGTCTTTAAAGTGCTGCATCATTAGCAAAATTCTAAGTTTCCTTGAATGGTGGCGTGGAGAGCCGCCTCTTCAGGCTGCGGGAACAAGAACACTTCAGCTTGCTGCTGCCTGCAAGATCCTTATCAGGCAGCCGAGGCCAGCTTTAAGTAAACTTGGCGCAGTGTACCTGTAAATCAAAGCTTTCCCAATATGGGATTTTATTTCATGAGCTTCAGGGACTGCGAAGAAATATGAGAAATATGAGACACAAATGCAAGTCTGCAGGGAGAATTATTTCATAGCACAGCTGTACTTCAACTGACTGCTTCATTTGCTTGTTTCTGGGAGGGTGAAATGCACAAAAGGTGTCCTTGAAATGTACCTGCTGAATTTAGCAATTTTTGGTGTTGCATTTTATCTCATTTTCATCTCAGTTTATGTTCACAATGAAAGAAAATCTATCCGAAATTATAAAGAGAGAGGGTTCACAAGGTATGACTATCACAATACGCTTTGGTTTGCAGGAATTCTAGTTATCGTTGCTCTGATGTTTAACACTCTTTATCTCATGGGAGTTTACACTTGAACTGTCCCAAGAACTAGACTCCACGGTGCAGGTAGCTGTGCATCAGTTTACAACCAACAGTGCAGATAGATTGCCTCTCCCATTGCAAGTGCTATTTTTTCTTCTTTTCTTTTTTTGCAGCTTTAGTAACACAGCTACTGCCGGCAGGTCTTGTTCAGAATGTCAGTTTCGAACCCTCTCACTTCCTGGTGGTAAGGGCAAACACACATTAACATGCTTCCTCGCTGTGAATCAAATCTTCATTTTGCTGCATGATTATTATTTGATATTAGTTCACTTTGATAGAGGACATTTGGGAACAGTAAGCTCATTACAGGTGTGTGCCTCCACCGTACCTTTGCCAGGCGGGCGGGGTAGCTTGACCGTGCCAGCTAAGTTGCATGACATCATAGCAATGCAATACAGTGTGTCCCAACGAAGAAATCGTAACAACAAACAAAGCAAACAATGGAGGACATTCAGCATTTCTTGTTGGTTCTTGTCGCCCGTTTACAGACAAAGTAGACAGGCTCTGTTTGAGAAAAGGCTACACAGTCGAGAAGTATAGTGTAGTATAGTTTACTGTAAAAATACTAATACTAAAAATACTACATGAATACCAAATAAAAAGACTAACTGAATCAATCAACACTTCTAAACATTCAGCTATAAAACAGTGGCTTAGGAGTGACATACTGACATTTTCTCAACATACTAGCCTGTATTATAACACTTCTAAACATTCAGCTATAAAACAGTGGCTTAGGAGTTACTCATAGTGACATACTGACATTTTCTCAACATACTAGCCTGTATTACGATATATTGTTTTAAAGCTGTGATATTATCTGTATCGTGACAGAAGATTTTGCACATTTTGTCCAACTGTACTGCTACCATGGCCAACCCACTGTGCAGTATACTGTACATTTGAATCATAATCAGAATTTAACAGAAGATGTTGTCAGTAGTTGAACAGGTTATGAAGGGCAAGTGGTGCAGTGTGTTGCAGTGACTCAGTAGCCCTCTGCCTGGGTAATTAAATTAGAACATAAGCAATCTATCAATTTAAAAAGAGAATATTTTCCCAAATCTCTTTTGGCCTAAATTTTCTTTGTCGTAAAACAGTTCTGTTTACTTTTTTCCCTTCATTGGCCCATGTCCTTCTCGTGACTCCGAATTCCTCGCCAGAGAGAGAGCAAAGAAGCGAATTTGTTGAAAGACACATTGACACGGTCTGAAAAAGGTCGGCTGAGGACAATTCAAAGCCCTGCAGTCTGAGTCCATTACTGCACCTGCAAACTGGTTTGGTCGACATGTGGCGACAGTTTTCCTTTCACTCTCCGTCGATCTGGAGGCGACGGGGTGAAACATGAGCAGGACTTAGCTGAACCACTGAGAACAGCTCGCGCGATGGATTTCTTTACTCTGACTGGGTGTGGGTGAGCACCAGTGGTGTTTTCTTTTTTTTTTTTAAATGATTTTTCATTCCAATCATTCTAAAGTTGTGTATTCTGCTGCTTTTAGGCCATTTAGTTGATGTCCTGAAAGTAAACAAAAACAAACCCAAACGGTTAAACGTAAAAGAAAACTCTAAGGGTGGGTAATGAAACGCAATAATCAACTGAAATTATTGCATCTTCTCTCATCTTCACTTTCGTACTGTTACTTTATTCATATTAAACAGTAGTGGTCAATGGGAACATTTCATTTTACATTTACATACTGTTGATGTGACGGCACAGGGGATCTTCATAGGCCAGACACATTCTTGGGTTCAATCCCTCATCTAACTCAAAATGAGAGGCTATTGATCCAACAAAAAGTTCACCCATCCACCCATACGACAAAATGAAAACAAATTCTTTTCCAGTTTGTTTTTTTTTTTTTTAAACTCCCCTTGATAAAATCAATTGTTTGTCCTTTATTTTTTAAACGTTTAGGTGCAGTGACACTCCAGTATTTTTCCCAGTACTCCTATGAAGATCTACTGATCTCAGCGTGTTGCATTTTTTAATGATTCTGCCTTTTAACCTTCTGCCCTCCATGTGACATATTCTCTCATAACTAATACAAGTCTTCAAGCCCTGACATGTGGTGTGATTTTTTTTTTTTTTTTTTCCATGTTCTGTTTAACCTCAGTTTAATTGCCTGGAGCACTGGATACCTAGTGTGTATGTGTATAACTGTTTAATGGAGGTAAGTATGTAATAATTCATCTGGTTTGACAAACTCTTCAGGCTGATACACCAGGGTCATATGGCAAAATCCTTTACAGGAAAGTAAGATTTAAGTAAGAAGTAAAGTAAGAAGTAATTTCAGATTTAACACTTTTTTTTTTTTTACATTTTGAAAATAGTGAGGTCAAAATGCCCCACAGTTTTGTATATGTGCAAAACAATAATCCCCCTCAAACCCCCGTACACAAGACGGAAGCAAATCACTGCCCAAACCAAGCATGGCAGATCAAAGTGAGCGGCATCCAACACCTCTGTGTACGGAACTTTATCAAACACACTTAATGCAGCTACTATGCAAACAAATAGTAAATTGCACTTATACAGTGGCTCTCAAACTCTTCCTATCATCCTCTAGGCAGTAAGAAAAACTTCCAGCCCCCCTGCCTTAAAAAAGATTATAACAAAATAAGTCAGGTTTAACTTTTACTAAAAAAAGACATCACTATCATGACAATTATTTTCACTTTTCTCAGTCATTTGTTTTACAAATAAGATCTTCCATTCCACCATTGTTCACTAGTTTTTGTGACTGTGTTTTCTCAAAAATAAAGAATGAAATAGAAAAAAAACTACAAATAATCACTTCAATAGAACAACAACAATAAATGGCATTTGATTTTTCCAACAGACTGTGCTTTTTATAAAGAATAGATAAAACTTTTCGTCTTGTCTCGTTTTCCGGCTCGCGGGGGCAACAGCCTGAGAAGGGAGATCCAGACGTTCCTCTCCCCAGCCACTTCCACCAACTCCTCCGGGGGACACCAAGACGTTCCCAAGGCAG
>KV751331.1:699648-730836 GCA_001698575.1 Mola mola | reverse complement strand
ATTTATTGCTCTTTCTTATTTTCAGTGGTTTCCTATTTGGATATTTTCCTTCCCCGTAGAATATGTTGTTAAAGGTCAAAAAGTACATCCCAGTCCCAGTATTTGCATTTATTGACGACGGGCGCTCACCCTGAGTTTCGTCAGAATGCTCTGTGGTCATGACAGGGTTAAGTATCTTCACTCCAGAGCAGTTTGGGGCCGTTAGCTCTTCCTAATATAACCACTCAGCTCCACTAAAAGGTCTCCAAGTCCCTGCTTGATGCTGTGGCTGTGAGAGAGGTCAGGCCCTTCCCGACCCCGCCAGCGCCCTTCCAGACGGGGGGTACAATCGTAACCCCACCCTTATCCCTGAAACCCCAGAGGTCTGATCTTCAGAGCAAAGCCTGTGAGAGACTCTTCACACGGCACTTTGAAGGAATTTACAGTTTTTAGTCATGTAGCCTTCATTTGACCGTTGATGCTAGATTCAGAATGTGCCAAGAGCTGGCTCCATGCCACAAAACACAATCCTGATACTAATGTGGTATGCAATGTTAGAATAATGTGCCATGAATAATGCAGTCCAACGCTAATAAACGGGTGAATCAAAAGGAGAATGGGCCTGAGCACTGACAGTTGCACAGAGGTCAAGAGTCAGAGTGAGTGTGCGCTGATTGCTGTCCTGCAGGAACTCATCATAAAGTGAGAGCAAAGTGCTGCGAGGCAGGTTCCCTGAGTGGGAACAAGTCAGAGCGAGGAGAAGCCAATGATAGAGGCCCATCCAGGCCTCTATTGGCCTTCCCACTGAAATATTTTTATTGGTTTCTGGAGGCAAACATGTCAGGGACACATGTGGCTGCAAAAGTGAATGCGTTCTATTCTTATTATAGTACAAATTCTTATTATTCAGCAACAGCTTGCAACACCGACCTACAATTTTCTTCATTTTCATGGGGGTTTGGCAAGGTTGTGTTTCACATACGCATAGAAAAGATGATTGTACACATCTATACATCAACACAGGGTACAGTGGGGCTTCGCTTTTAACCCGTTAAAACTTGCATCAGCTCATTTTTTTGGGCCACTTTGCGGTGGCACATTTTAAAACAACGACATGAAGTGTTATCACTCACTCTGGAATTGATTAGAGATTCTCTACTACTAAAAATTAGCATTAGCGTAGCTTCCGTATTGTGGGCCCTGAAGAGCATAGTGACTTCCGCTGGTCAAGCAGCTAGATTCCAGTTTAGCATTCCGCTAAGGCTATTAAATTTAAGTTAAAGCCGGTGTTCGTAACTTCTGTGAATCAAGCATGAGACTCTATGGAAGCAACTCAAGCAATTGTCTCTGTAGCTCCACCCACAGTCATTATGACATGTCGGTATTCCTTTTGTTTTGGCTCTTTGCCGTGTATGCAGTTGTTGAATCAACTGGAGGAGCAACTTTTCCTGCTGGGATGTCTATCATTGTATCGGCCTTTCACCATCTATGGGGACGTTTGCCTATGCAGTACAGCCAATAGCAACATTCACTAATTGAAAAGCCAGAAAGTACTCTCACGGAAGGAGGTGCAGAAGTCTCTAATCTTCATCTTTTTAAGACCTCTTGAATTGCAATATTCTAAAATGTTATTGTGGAATTTTTGGCCAGTACACACCCCAGCTTTACTGACGTGGCTCTTTTAGATTTTACAACTGTTGTCTGACTGGATGGCTCAAATTCTGATATCACAATGAGCCCTTTTGCAGGGTTCGCCTTGCTGCGGTTGCATGCGCCCATTTCTTTTCTTTCTGGTGGAATATTTTGCATCAGATGTTTAAAGGGGATGTGATTTAATGGTGTTTAAAAGCACCAACTCAAAGCAGTGTGACATGCTCAGATGTGATGGAAGTCATATTCAGCCGCAGCTACTATGTCTTTTGCCATTGTTTCTGTCCGATCCCTGTCTTGAAGATGGATATTTCACAAAAAGGGACTTTAGTAAGGTCTGATCCAACAATTTTGGTGTTGTGGGATTTTGCATTGTAGTCGGCGGTTTTCAGAGTTTTCCGGCAGCATTTCTCGTTTGAATAAGTCATTATTTCTTAGTTTCTTAAAGGGTTTAAATTGAAAACAAACTTTGATTGCTGTGGTGTGGAGTAACGCACCGTACGTCGCCCTGCATTTCAGGAGAGAGGGCGTGCGCAGAGTCAATACAGCCAGGGGGATGATCAGTTTCACCGTTTACATTGTACAATTTTTTGTTCTATAAGTTTCTTTAGGATTTATTACAGCCCTCTGCATCCCACCAAAATTTGCCGGAGTTTGAGTAAAGTGATGGAGAATGTTTGTTCTGTTTGGGCTTTCAAGTTCATTTTAATGGGTGTATTTATCTCTGTGTAAATGTACCTAATATGAGCTTATTGGAGAACAATTTCGGCCCTCTGTGCGTCCTGTAACAGTTCGTCCACTACGTCGTTTTGGCTTCATGGCCTGATATTCTACCTGGGGGCTTAGTCAGTGCTGGCGAAAACCCAACACTTCCTGCTTTTGCTACTTCACAATAGAAACCCACAAGTAACAAAATAGCATGGGGCCTTGAAAAAGAATTGAATTGAAATTTTCTGATTGACACAAGCTTTGTTAGCAACAGAGAGATGTTAGTTGAAGAGGTGCAGACATCCAGATCCTTCCCTGCTTTCCTACAAGTTAAAGAACTTCTACCTGTTTATTCATGTTTATCATTTTACAGCCGCTTTTACATGCATGGATGAGCTCACTGCTTGTAAAAGCTATAGATTTAAGACAGGCACATCATCAGTTAAAGACAAATGCGTAGCCCTGTTTTAATGGAAGTTTGAATCCCTGCTGCGGGGAGTCGAACCGGCATGCATGTATGGAAAAGCCTCCTGGGGTGTAATTGTGGCTCATTTTCTCTTAAATTTCAGGATTGAGAAATTTAAGTGGTTGCGCGGCTGCAAAACATGATATGATTTGTATCCACAACCTATTATCTACCCCAAATCAACAGGGCTCAGTGAATTCGTAACTTTTGTGAGTCAGAAATAAGAAAACTCCCCCCAAAGGGTAAAACAAAACGTTATCCGTTGCAACACGTTATCTGGTATCATGTAATGCTAAATGGACTTTAATCCCACCAGGGATGTGTGCGAGGACGAAAATGACACACGGCCTCAAACTGTGCAGAACATAATAAGACAATAACACAATAAGATATTGCACAGACCCCAGACTATTCAAATAACTGACAACAATTTACAGATACCTGCCAGCGGCAAATGGGGAATGTAACGTTTTTGTTCTTAAGGATGAGGAAAAGGACAAACTCATCTGAACTTACATGACGTTTACCGATTCACAGACGCCTTCAGGCCTCAAACGAATTTACGTTGTAGGTCAGCAGGGTCTCTCACCGACAGGAGCTTCTGTATCATTTTAATGATGGCTGTCATGGCTTTCATTGGCCAAAATCTTGAGCTCGCTCTTCTTGTTCCCTTTTTTCTTTAACCGTCAGAAAGCTTATTTATCTGCAGGTTTGCCAGTTTTTTTATAACATGCCCTTGTCCTCTGATTGTTGTTGCTCATCACTCTTGCAACAGCACTTTGTCAGACCCCAGAGAACCGTAATGGAGCTGGAAATGCTAAAAACCTTTGCGGATTGTCTTTAGAAACGTAAAGGCGTTTTTTTTTCTGAATGGCACCAGCTGCTGTAACAGCTTGTTGTAGCCCTTAATGGCCAAATTTGACATTTTCAGGTTGTTTAACTCGTCTAATTCTAAAAAGAGGAGCGATACACCCCTTTTGATGTGTAGTCAGCAGGATTGGAGTGTGTTTTTTTTTTTTTTTTTTGAGTGAGCACTTAAACTGACACTGGGCAAAGTCTCCCCATCCATCACGGCTTAACACTGCAGCACAGACTCATTAGTGTGTGAGATTGTACCAAAGTACAGACTATTGATGTGTTTTTTTGGGCGTTTTTTTTATAGATAGGGAGGAAATTGAACTCTGCAATTGTGCAAATGAGATGTGGTCCAAAGAGTTTAGCTTTTATGTGGAGGAGAAAGTGGTGGTGGGCCAGCACAGCCCTGATGCTACAACGGGATGAAATGACAACATTTTACGTTAAACCCACTTATAAGCATAATTTAAACACTTGAACATATCGCGCTGCTGTCTGTTCAAGTGTTTCAGTCAGTTTGGTTGTAGTTACTTCATGTGAGGGTACGGCTTAGGCATTAGGCTGCCCAACAATTCACTAAATAACAATTAAATGTCCATAAATTAATACATTAATCTAATCTCATTTTAGCAGTATGAACCCCAACAGAAAGGCTAAGCCTTGAAAAAAATTATTCATGTTCCCATCTTTGTTATAGTTATTAAATCTGTTAATAACCACAGTGTAGTGGCACTTATTTCCTTTTTTCCTGTAAATGCTGACTTGTCGAGGTTAACCTGTGTTACCAGCTGAGTTCACCGCAGGATGAAACTGTCTCACTTCACTCACTGCCAAATATGTTATGGCAGAAAATGTTTTGCAGATAAATAAACCCATATTTTTATTCACGGTGAAAGGCACATCGCTCTTTTCCGGTTTAAAGCCTTTCCTGTGAGACGCCCCCGTTCACAGTCTCTCCTGTCTTTGGGAGGGTGGGGGTGTAATCGCTTCACAAAAACCAGGAAACAGCTTGATGGGATGAATACAGTCAGAGAAGGAGCAGTGGGGGGAATAATAACCTATAGGTTTCAGAGAAAAAAAGAAAACCCTGAAATCTTTTAATTCCCTGTTAAGACCACTTTCCACCATTCACCATTCACCATTGTAAAAGCATATGGAGATAATTACCTGTGCAGCGATGGGCCTGACGGGGCCTGCCGATGGCTGTTGGCTCTCTCACATCAAACCTGCCCTCCCATGATAAAATGCCCTGGGGCATTTACAAAGCAAGATTGGCGGTTTTATGGATCCGTGACTCAACCTGTCTTTTTTGCAGCAGTTATCGCACAGGAAACGAGGACAGACGAGACGACTAACACTTTGTGCTGGTGGCACCATTCGCAGTAAGAGTCTGTGCAGTAGCGACCGGGCAGCAGAGCCGTGATCTCGTGTTCCTGCCCATTCACCAAAGGGCTCAACAAATAATAACTAATTTAAACCAAGCTGATCTGAAAAATGAAAACTGGAACAGCAGAGTAATGAGAAGAACCTAAAATAACCGAAGCCCCTTGTTTGAGGCGTACTCAAATAAATGTTTTTAGTCTGGCCCAGGTCCTAACTAAAATTCTATAAGATTTGAATTGAATTAAATTATATGCACTATATCCCTGAGGGCAATTTGTTGTGTTGCCAACAGTAGCTAAATAATCAGTAGCATTCAACTACAGCAAAACGGTGGTCACAGAAACATTCTGTAACAATAAATATAGAAGGTAAAGGTACCAAACTGGTAAAGGTAATGCTATTGTTAGTTCCTTATCTTGGCAGATTTGACCAAATGGAGGCAGTGAGAACTCCCTGAACAACTGATGGCTCAAATCAGCCAGAATTAATTGGCCCTTTTTCACAAGAACTGGACTTATATGGGCGAGGAAGGTCATTAAGGGTCGTTCCCGCAATCTTGGTGCACATTTTCACAGTACCTCGTAGTCTGCTCGTACCTTTACTGAAAGTGGGCCATACCAACGTAAAAAACAAGAATTTTCAGAATAGCATTGTCCACATTAAAACCCTGCCATCTATGAAGGAAGTGCATACGTACGTGTGCTTTCCTCAGACCACATCAACATGTTGCTCGGAAATCAGCTGTTTGTACTGACGTGCAACCTCATCTGCCTGATCTTTAATAAATGCTGGCGAGACAAGCCAAAATCAGGAGGGGCTTCGGACCTATACCGGATCCAGCCACCAGGGGGGCGATCGAGATACTTCATTTTGTCAAGTTTTTGTTTTGACCTTCAACATGAAAAATCCTGTTTTTTCTGAGTCGGTGATAACTGAGAAGAAAAGAATGAAAATAATTGTTGGAGCGGAGACAGCCCCAGATTAATGTTCTGTAGTAAAGATTAGCTTGATACTGAGCTGCGTAGAAAAAAATCCCGTGAGTAAACCTGCTCTCCCTGTATGAATGTGACGGCAGCAGTCAAAGTCAAAGCAGCGTTCTCTGTGAGATAAGGCAAACTTAAAGTGACCCACCTGTGACTTCAGCTCTCCCGAGTAAATCCACTCCCCATCATCACTCTAATACATCACAAAGTAAATGACGGAATGTAAGCAAAATTACTGCAGTGGATGCAGTCACAGGATGACTGATGGCAGCGATTGCAATAGTGTCATCAATAGGTAAAATCAGACACTGAACTATTAATCAATACCTACATCAAAGGTACCAATGGCAAGATGCCATTAACCTCCTGCACAGGAGTGTCAGTATATTTATCCCGAGGGTCCTTTATCTTACTTAGATAAAGCAAGAAAAGGGCTACAAATTGGGTCGTTTATTAACACAAATTGTTTTTGAGGTGACCTTTGTTGTCTGGATGTAGTAAGCTGGCCGCCTCCACCTTGCGGTCTGTCAAACATTCAGCATGTTTTGTCCCACTGGCCCCCTTGCCGGGTTTTCTGTTGCACCCATTAGCTTATATTTGATCTTAATATTTGATTCTATTCCTTAAATTTACCTTGTTTGCACTTACCGTGGGTCCTAGGGAGATGTTATATCCATTGTCTGTTTTACCTGTGCACAGGTGGCAGATTGACAGTAAAGTTGACTTTAGCATCAAAGACTTTCATCAGTTATGTTGTTAAATTCAGGACTTTTTTTTCTCTTTCCCACTTTTTTGTATTTTTAGCGTGATTGGTGGAAAAATGGTGCTGCTGATGTGCTTCTTGAGTGCAGCTATACTGTTGGCCTATCAAGTTTTTTTCCTTTAAAGCAAAAGAAATATTTTGAGACCCACTCTTGTTTAAAATACGACATTTAAATTCTGTCTTTTCAGAAGCAAAAAGCTTTACTCATGTATGTCTTCATGTCTTCGCAACGGTTAACTTTTAGCTTCAGGTCAGTTGAGGCCTTCAGTCCATTGGAAATCGAGACAATTTGCAAATGAGGGGGGTGGTGGCTGTTTTTCTTCATTGTGAGATGTTGCATCTATTGCAGTGTATCATTTCTCAATCAAAACACTAGTCCGTCACTCTCACTACGCAGCAAAGGATTCTGGGATAACTCAGGCAGAAACAACAAGGTCAAGTTTCAGAGTTTTCCTCGGTTTTCATTCGACTACTTCCTTCTTCTCTCTCCGACACAAAGTTCGGATGATAGTCGATTAAATTAAACACACTGTTAACTCTAATAAAACCGTTATTTACATATACTAAATACAGTGTCACAATTCAAAACGCAAAATGAATCTCTAGTTGTTTTTGACATTTTAATTAGGGAACTTTTTTTAGATTTCTTTAATGCCGACGACACAATAAACAGTATATCATCAACATATTATGGATTAAAAATGCAAAATATTCTCAATAGGTGTGCCAGTAAGGATTATTTGAATTGTATTTGTGCATCTCAAAAAGCCAATCACCCGAATAAGCCAATCATCAAAAATATTTTCTTTCAAATGACTAATGGATTGATCACCTGACTGTGGCAGCTCTAAAGCTGAACGCCATCTGAAGAAAAACCGTTTTCAGATGGAGAACATTTCCTGATTTGCCTGTTATGAACCTTCATCAGGAAATGTTCGTGTTTCACTTCCTGCTGGAGACACTTGGTCACATGGTCACTCTGCAACACACAGTCAACAATCAGGAAACAGTGACACTTCCCTGGCTTGTCTTTAATTCCGAGCAGGTCTGCAGCTGCAGAGCTCCCGGCAGAGAATGACAGAGAGAGGCAGGGGAGGCGAGGGATGCAAGAATGCTGCATATACTGCTCTCCGTCTCTGCTCGGAGCCATGCGGGTGTTGAAATGCGATCCGGGAAGCTGGAGCTGAACATGTAGCTGCAGGTCGCAGCCTGGAACACACACCGGGAGTGTGGTGGTGTGTGCCCGGGTCGGCATCAACAGTAATTGCCAGAGGAGCCTGCCCTGCAGCAATGGATGTTTAGATAAAAACATGATCGTGAGCTTCTTCTCAGTGTCAGTTTCAGGTTCAGCTGACTCCGGAGGTGACAGCAGTTTAGGAGCAGAAGTGTGCAGTTTTGTTTGGACGCACACAGATCCACCGGTGTACGTCCAGTAGCGTGCCTCTGTATGCCGTGTATGAGATGAGCATGACGAGTGTGGTGATGGGGCAAGTAATACTGATTTGTGGGATTCATTATATCTGCTGCAGCGTCCATTAGATTCAAATGGAATTTATTATATTTCTGTGTTTTCAATCAGAGTGTAATCCATCCTCATACCCCCCCTTAAATCACCCTCCTCTGGCTGCTCTGCAGTTTCCCCTCATTTCGCAAACAATACGGGAGCAAATATTTCGACAAGCGTTTTTTAAAAATATATACTGTATAATAAGTTATGACGCTGCCAAATACTGTATAACACTACACACCAATCAGCCATAACATTAAGACTGCTGATAGTTGAGGTGAATACAATGCAAAGTTGTGCCGTGAAACCGTCGATCCCGACATTCGTGTGGATGCCCCATGACACCTGACCCCCAACGACAGCGGGTTTCCCTGAAAGGACAAGGTCAAGGACAAAAACCACGCTCAGAGTGTTCTCCAATTTCTTTCGAAGATAGTTTTTATTTATTTATTTCTTAATGGCTGATCCATTTTTCATAATGTGACACCTATTACCATTAGAAGTGTAGTTTATGCCTTGCGTCATACTTTATTAAACTATACAGGGTTGTTTAGTCTATAAAATGAACAAATCAAAGTAATTTTGATCTTGTGTTTAACAGTTCAAACCCCCAAAGACTTCCCATTTAGATACATGTTTCACATATGTGAAGCTGGAACCTGCAAATTCAGGCATTTTGCTTAAAAAATTGCTGAAGTGAAGAATCTATCTTAAAAGGTTACAAATGATATAAAAGAAAGATTATATAAAATAATCTACTGCAGACCACTGAGGATGGGGTCTGATGGACAAACAGCAGCTGCATATAGAGCTGTGAGAGGGGCACTGTGGGTTGCACTGGAATACCAGAGTGGGATGTAAGTCAGCTGAATTAAATCATTCTCTGAGGTAAATTTTATTTACTTTATTTTACTTTTTATTTTCTATTTTTCAAGTAGCCCAGCATATTTGAAGAGAGCGCAGACGGATAGATGTTCTGTGCAAAGAGCCATCACAGTTAATCTCCCCACTGACCTTGGAGTTTCTGTGTCCGCTTTCCGTTTTACAGTACACATGGATATAAAGGGTGTGTAAAGGCTATTACACTGAGAAATTCTGTCTGCTAGGTGCCATATTAGTTATATCCTCATCCTAAAATCTTGTGCTCAAGGATACACTGACTGAGGCATCAATAAAAGAAACATCTGTTTTAGAACATGTGTTGGTCTTCTTTAAACCCTGCACAAAAACACAATTAAAGTGTTTTTCAGCTTGTGATTCTATAAGAAACATCTGACTCATGAGGGTTATAAAAAAAAAGTTACAAGTGAAAGCAGAAACTTTGGAATATATTTTTTTAAGAAATCAATGTGTGGTTCAAATGTATGCTGACACAGTCTGGGTGGATTTTAGGTTAAGTGCACAACGGATGCAGTATTTTAATCGTAACTGTGAAGCGTTTTGCATTTCCTGTCATGAAGAAAAAGGGGATTTCTTAGAAACAAACGCAAAACAAAGGAAACTTTGGAGTTTTACTCAACACGTACGGGTGTCCCGGCTGTGCAGACAACTCTGTTTGGTTAACTAATGCTTGGAGGGAAGTTTGATCATTTTCTAATTTGAGTGAACTCAAAGAAGTTTAAGACGAACCTGGATTGAGCTGCTAAATCCCTGCTTCAGAAATTTGAATTTGCACAGATTTGCTGTGTTTACAGTGATAAGCATTTTAAAGTGTTGTCCAAAGAGAAAACCCACATTACACATGTAATAGTTACACCAAGGACTACTTATATTTCATCTTAGCAATCCTGTAGATCCTTTGAAACTAAGATCAATGTGACATTTAAAATATGTGCTTGTATTCTAGTGCAGGAAGCAGACACACTGTCAGTCAAAATAGTCTACTCCTGTATGCGTTCATGCAGTGAAACTTAAGGAATCTCTGGCCTAAAATAAGACTCGGCCCGACTTGATTGTGCTAAAATTATTTTAAACCCCTATGATGAAAATACCAACCCAAAGAGCGACCCTGACAAGAGGTATCTGATTATCCGTCCCCACATACCTGTCACCCTCCAGTGACACCCCCAGCGCCAGCCAGCCTACCTGGAGACCTGAGCTCCACGGGGAGAGCTGCTTTCATACGCGTTATCTGCCAATTCATTGTTAGATAACTATGTTAGATATGTCAGATAACATATGACAGTGGTATTCATAACTCTGTGGCACAACACCAACACACCTTCAGTCTCTGAGTCTTCCCATGTATGTAGACACCAGGGCTCCTATAGCAGTGGGCTCAAGAGGTTTATATTTATTTTAGACCTCTACCTGAACAAGTTTGTTTTTGCAGAGGAGGGAAGGACAAAAACTGTGACACATGTTTTCATCACCGATCTGCACCTCTAGACCGTTCTGTGTAGATTTCCTTCAGTGTCCTGCCCTCCAGTCCGCTCTGCTGTCACTTCTAGGTGTTTGGCAATTCAAGGTGGCAAGGTGATGAGTGCACATTCGGCCTTTATAATAAACAGAATCCACATGGAAAGCTTGCACTCTCAAGAAAGTGCTAAACCTTGACCATTTTATTCTTAAAATGTCTTATTAATGGCTGGATGTGAAGACACTGATGATGCAGATCAGGCTGTATGATGGTGCCAAAACATGTCCACCACTTACATACTAAACCGTCTAATTTCAGCCTTTGTGCACATTTGTGTATGTAGATAATAACCTAAACATAAAAACATTTTTGTGTAGGTGTAATCTCCCAGCTTTGCATTTACTCATCACTCTGTACTTTTCTCTTTATCAGCGCCCAGTTAAACAGCTAATTTAGCTAAAAAATGCAAAATCCCCAGGTGAAATCGAAGATTCCAGGGATTTAGATAGTATCAGTCATGCCAACCACAATATATACTGTATTTTATTTTCCCATTTACTCAGACCTTGTTTTTTCGACATTTTAATTAAAAAGCCGTAAAAAAAAAAAAAAGAAAAAAAAAAAGCACTGCAATCTAATTAAAAAAAAATTAATGGCGACATCTATGATTTTCTGAGCGGTAAAAATGTTATTCAGTGATAAGGACTGATTGTAATCTGCCTCGGTGTTGCTGTTTTATCCATTGTTGATTTCTGAAAGTAGCAATTCCTTGGCTCATGCTTCAGGGGACGTCTAATACAGGAGTGGCGTGTACCTGCAGTGTGCAGGCAGCTGTTTACATTTGGGGACTGAACCTCCCACTGTCACCTGCAAAGTAGTGAATCATCACGCTATACCAATCCCCTTCATAGCTCTGCTATGACAGAGGCTCAGAAGTGATCATTTTGATGGGCATGTTTTGCTACTATTTGGCAACCAAAGGAATAATTAAGGGGGAGGATTTTTGTGCTTACAGCCTGTCTAAAAAAAGCTCAGAGGCAAATTTTTTGTCCAGAAACAATGTGCTGTTTTACTTTACGTTCATTTTCTTTGGTCAAGGCAAGCTGGGGCAGGAGTCAGATACCTCACCATAGGTGTCCCCTTTTCTGTTATGTAATTGTGTCTTTTATGTCCTGTTTGTATTCTTTATGAAGCTCAGGTGGAGAGATCGGTCTTTTTACTAAATGGTGTTTGTTGTGCATGAATTATCAGTGATCAAAGGGATCACAGAAAGAGTTACTTTTTTCCCATGAAAGCTCTTTGTACTCCGGATGTATAGTTTATTACATGAAATTTATTATTCTCTTTTCCTTTTCACAGATCTGAGGATCTTCCTTAAGGTACGAAAGATGGCAGGTTTTGGAACAGCACTCTTTACTTTGGCAGCAGTCTTCCTGCATTTGCCAAGATGCCAAGGACTTATGGGAAAAGGAAAAGACAGCTCGCCACTACGGTTCACACACCATCTCTACAACGCCACCATCAACGAAAACTCTGCCCCACGGACATACATCGAGACACCGGTGAAGATGGGCATTGATATGACAGATCCCTTATGGGAAATCAACTATAAGATAGTCTCAGGTGATGACGACGACCCTTTTCAGGCCGAGGCGCTCAAAGTCGGGGATTTCTGCTTCCTCAGAATCAAAACACGCACAAGTTACGCAGCCCTCCTCAACAGGGAGGTCAGAGACACTTACACTCTCACTGTGGAGGCAACTGAAAACACCTTCAATTTCCAGGCTAAGACCAAGGTGTTAGTCCAAGTCATTGACACCAACGACCTAAAGCCTCTGTTTTATCCTGCCTCGTACATTGTGGCCATCAGGGAGGACGCTCAGCTTAAATCGAGTCTGGTCACGGTTAGTGCTACAGATGCTGACATTGGGAGCAATGCTGAGTTTTATTACTGTTTCACCAGCAGAGCTCATCCTTTCGTCATCGACCCCTTCACGGGTACAGTCAGCCTCATCAAGAAGCTCAGTTACACCCGCACACAGAGATATGACCTTACTGTTTTAGCTGAGGACAGGACAAAGAAGATATCTGGTGTTCCTAAATTTGGTAATGTTGCCAGGGTAACAGTTAATGTACAAAAGATGTCTGTGGGGTCTCCAGTTATCTCGCCTATCCCCAAACCTATAGTCTCCACAGACGGCAAAATAGCGATCAATGTGCACGTGGAGGCAGGGGTTAAGACCGTGGAATCCCTTAATATCGTTGAAGGGGATTCCCACAAGTGTTTTGAGATAATCCCCTTAGGGGCACAGGGCAGCGAATTCCAAGTGATCTCCACAAAGAGGATTATCTGGTCTCAAACTCCTTTTGGGCTGAATCTATCCCTTCAAGCCAAAGACAGGAGTTTTCCAAGTTTATTCTCTGCAGTTACACAAATTCATGTTCCAGCCTATCACCATGACCCGTTGGCATTTTTGGAAGACACCTATATTGTCACACTGAGTGAGTTTTCACCCCCTAAAACTCATGCAGTTAAAGTTTCAACCACCTCAGTACCACAGAATGTTACCTATAGTATCAAAAATAATCCAGACAGCACTAATTTCAAGATAAATCCCAAAACAGGAATTATCATAACGATAGAGAAATTTGACTACGAGATGAAGAACCGTTATGAGTTTGATGTAGTGGCCAATCATGGTGAAGCTGAGACTCATATAGTGGTTGAGGTAATAGATGAAAATGACAACAGCCCACAGTTCACTCGCAGCTCCTATGAAGCTACGCTGGATGAAAACACCCCAGTTGGTAGCAGTGTTTTGAAAGTAGCAGCTACAGATAAAGACGAAGGCAAAAATGGCTTTGTAATATACTCTGTTGCCCATTCAGGCCCCTTACCTTTCGCAATAGACCCATTCACAGGGGTCATATCAACCTCTGAACACTTGGACTATGAGCTGATGAAACGGCGTTACCATCTGAGAGTTTGGGCCTCAGACAGCGGCAGCCCCTTCAGTCAGGTCAGCGAATGCCTTGTGACGATAACCCTGAACAATGTCAATGACAACATCCCTCTGTTTGAGAGGGTGGGCTGCAACACAACTGTACCTCTAGATTTACCCGTGGGTCACAACATTGTTGAGCTGTCTGCTATCGATTCAGACGAACTGCAGCAGCTGAGGTACGTTATCGAATCGGGGAATGAGCTCCAAGTATTTGGCATAGATGCAGTGTCAGGAGCCCTCACCCTTAAGCAACCGATTCCCCTGCGAGAAGGTTCGTTTACCTTGAGAGTTGTTGCCAGTGATGGCAAACATCAGTCCGAAGCTTCAGTTGTCAGGATAACTGTCACTAACAGAGGTGATGATGCAACAGTTAGGTGTCACGAAATGGGCATTTTCAAGCAGTTGACTGATAAACTGATAGAATCAATTAAGCCCATTCTAGTCAGTCAAGAGGAAGAAGTATTCTCTGATGTGCACATCACCAACCGACATTCCCCCAAGTTTGCAATGAGCCTTCCGAGTTCAGTAGACCTGAGTGAGGATTATCCGTTGAATTCCACCTTTGTGCAGTTCAAGGCGACAGATGCTGATACTGGATTTAATAGTAAACTGGTTTACGCAATATCGAGTGGGAATGAGGATGGCTGTTTCTCCATTGATACGTTCACCGGTGATCTTCAGTTAGTTTGCCCTTTAGACAGAGAGAGTAAAGAGTTCTACATTTTGAATATCACAGCTTATGATCTGGGAACCCCTCAAATGTCTGCATGGAAATTCGTGGCAGTGAACGTGATTGACGTCAATGATAATCCTCCTGTTTTCGATCAGCCAAGATATGTGATACGTGTGCCTGAAAACACCGAGGTTGGCTCCATTGTTTTTACAGCACATGCAGTCGATCTTGACATGGATATGAATGGTAATGTCCAGTACTCCCTGCTGACGTCCACTGACGTGTTCAGGATCGATGATGTGACTGGGGATGTGACAGTGTTGGGACGTTTGGATCGAGAAACCTCCCCCAGGCATGTCCTCTGGATCGAAGCCAGAGACCAAGCCAAAGCTGGCTCTCAGTTGTTCTCCACAGTTGACCTGGTGGTGGTTTTGCAAGACGTTAATGATAACCCACCCATGTTTGTACCTAAAGTCTACAAAATAAAAGTTCCAGAGGATATACCAGCGGGAACCCTTCTCGTCTGGGTTGAGAGTGTTGACTTGGATCTGGGCAGTGGAGGCCTCGTCACCTACAGCCTGAAGAATACAGTGGGCGGGATCTTTCGTCTGGAGTCCACGGGTGGCCTGACCCTCGAAAGGGAGCTGGATTTTGAGAGGCAGCCTTTTTACAACCTCACAGTACGGGCTGTTGATCACGGCCTCCCTCGCTCTCTCTCCTCCTCCTGCTTTGTGGAGATTCAGGTTCTGGATGTCAACGAGAATCTCCACAGGCCAGTGTTCTCAGAGTTTGTGTATGAAGCGGCCGTGATGGAGGATGCAGCAGTGGGGACATCAGTGGTCACGCTAACAGCTTCAGACAAGGATCTGGGCAGAGACGGTGTCGTCAGGTACCACATGCACGAAGGCTCTGGTCTTGGAGTGTTCAGCATCGATGAAGAAACGGGTAAGAGCACTTGCAATTTTCGATTTGGTTGTTGTAGTGTTGATAATTTATTAGCAGAAAAAAATTAGAAAAATGTTTTATATCTTGATCGGGGGCTTGGGCTTATCATTACGTATATCTAGTATGGACAGACTCATCTTGAAGTAGAGAATTGACATAGATTTTGAAGTGGCCCTGTGGACCTGGCATGAGTAACTAAGAGCTGACAGAATTATGTATTGCCAAGCAACCGGCTGAGACTTTATGAACTTACTGTTCCTGACTATTCACCAATGCATCTCCACTTCCTCCCACTGTACAAATGTGAAGCCGAAATATTCTGGACATGAGCTCTGTCATCTTGTCCCAGTGAGCCTGCACAGTACCGAGGGGTGAGTTTGTGCCCTGTATTGCAGCCCACCACCAGGGGGCCTGCCATGTGGCAACATGTCATTTAGCTTGACTCTAAACTAAATTCTAATTGAATATTAAGCCATGACATTTGATGTTTTTTTCCATTGGTTTACATGCATTGTTGTACGACATGAGGTGGTTAAGGTATTAGAGGCATCTGAACTCTCAGAACGTAGTACATTCCATTAGTCTGTTGTTGAACTTCGGGCTCAGATAATTTCAGGACACACAGAGTTTGCTGTCATAATGGAGCTGCTGTGAAACATATCATCTTTTCTGTGTTTGCTGGGGTTTTGTTAGCTCCTCCTCAGGGTATCTGAATTTGAACTGCTTTTGAAGACAAATATGTGCAGAAATGTTGTTCTGCTTGTTTTTAGAACTGCCTCATGGATAGCTTCTCCTATATCATAAGAATTTGAACGGGTTTAGGCAACACATACAGCGTAGTTTCACCTGAGTTGCAGAGCATTAATCCATATCAGGAATGCAAACAGGCACCTAAAGCTGGATGAAAGTCAGAGTGATTGATATTTTCCCCAGGGTGGATCCAATTGTTATTTATAAAATTGATTAAATCCAGAGGCTCAGTGGCAAGTTTTGAACAAGTAACTACTCGTATGCTGTTCACATTGGAAACAGTGTCTTTGAACAATATATCCTAATACCTCATCCTCTAATGTGCCTCAGGTGTGATTCGTACAACGGAGAAGTTGGACCGTGAAATGGTGCCTCACTACTGGCTTTCCATCTATGTCACTGATCTGGGGACCGAGCCTTTGATATCCTGGACTCACGTTTTCCTGGAGGTCCTGGACATTAACGACAACGCTCCAGAACTTTCTCAGCCGGTGTACTTCGCTTCCGTGCAGGAGAACGTGGACCAGGTCAAGTCCATCATCCAGGTATCGGCTACAGACGTGGACGCTTCATCTGAGGGGAAGCTCTCCTTCCAGATGCCTGACTCTCATCGCGAGTATTTCGACGTGGATCCCAAAACAGGTAATTAATGCGCGCAAAAGTTTAAGTAATACAAACAAATAAGCCTTCTTTACTTATCTTTTTAATTTAAGAAAAAATATTCAACTAGAAATCAACATAATCTCACAAGTTGCTGTTGCTGCACATGGCTGCCATTCTAAAATTAATTACTGCTCCTTTATAAAAAGAATACTGTGTGTCAGGATCAAAATAGCACCCAAAAATTAGAGCGATTGAGCGTCAATATGGGAAGTCGACATGCAGGCTGGTGGTATGTGACAAAACGATCTAAAATTATGTTTTGATTTAAAAATTATTTGGTTCTTTTACATCAGTTTTAGTAACACGATCCAGCAGAAAAGAGCCATACGTATCTGCATGGCTTAATGCAATAATTCTTCCTATTTTCTGCCCGTTTCACCGTAATAATTTACAACACATTTTGAAAATAAATCCTTTCAGCATCTTCACCTTCCTGCTTTGTCACATTAAGTATGGAGATTTAAATATTCAGTAGCTCCCTGAAAATATGATTAAGCTTTTATTGAGGTAACACACAGGCAGGCAGTTAAATGCTAACTCTGGGAAGGAGAGTGTAAATGGATCATCCTCCCGTTTTACAAGCAATTTGGACAGAAATATGAGCTACACACAGCTTCTGTGATTGATATACGTTGTGATTCAAACACCCGCCACGAATGTGAGACATCTGGAGGGCTGCTGTGCTTTGCCATATCTGCACCACACCTCCATGGGAGATATTCATCTTGATTTACAGATATTTTTGCTACTGTAAAAAGACCAATAGTGAGCAATTTCCCCACAGGGGAGAAATTTTAAGACCGGTTCATTTTCTCCTAATCCACTGTTGCAAGTATGAACAAAGCAAACCATGCACAACGGGGGGAGTCTTGCAAAGGATGGCGGAGCTGAAATTAAACTTCACAATGAGATACTCCTTGAGAGGTCATTCACAAATGCATTCATGCATGTTTTGACAGTCTGTGGAGAAAACTGTCAAGAAAGCACGGGGGGGGACGTAACCCGCTCAGTAGTGACTGTTTGACAGTTTCAACTGAGGCACCTGGTGGATACTTTGAACTTGGAGCAAATTAGTGCAGCGTCGGCTCTCGCGCTGCAAGCCGACGCAAGCCCCCCGCCATTCCCTCCATATAATCTCCACGTAGCTCTCGTGTTTGTCCACACCCCTAAGGTCAGCGTAGCTAAGGGATTACAAACAGAGAGGGTGAGTTCACATAGACGTCTCACAAAAGGCAGTACAGGAGGTGTTGAAACAGCCACAGTGTCACATTTAGACAAGCTGGGTTTTATGTTTTTTTTGTGCAAAAGCAGCTGTATTTGATAATCATTTAATCACTCATACAAGCACAATGCGAAATGTGCTTTGTTGAAAAGCATTATTGTGTCCGTGGCAACTTTCTACACTCTGAAGACTTTTCAGTATGTCAGGTCCTCAACTTTGGACCAGGGTCTTTTCAATGTAAATGACCTAATTTCATGTAGAGAAAGCAACTCAACTTTGTCCTTTATTTTCATATTGACGCACATTAGCATTGGTTAATGTAAAATAATAACCAGAAGAAATAACATCAACTTCAAGTGGACAATAAAAATGGCAAAACTAACCTCACATAATCATAGACAGCAGAAGATAAGTGAACTGAAAATTGAATATAAAATAAATATGTCAGAAACTGAAAGAAGCTGCAGAAAGACATTACGTTTTACAGCTCTTTGGGCTCTGCATCCACTTTTGCGGAGACAAACCCTGTCATTTCATGTCAAAACATGACCCTGTTGAACATTAAGTACAACAAAAAATGATAAAGGAAAAAAAGTCCACATAGCGAACAAGTTTCAACTTATTCATTAACTAACTAACATAAAAATGTAGCATACCCCAGGATCTGCAGAAATGTCCAATTCCAATATTTATTGTGGTAACTGCTTCAAGCAGCTCCATAATGATTTTTTTTTTTGCAGCTTAATGTTAAGTAATATGGTCTGGCAGTTGATCCCAGAGCTGCTGGATGGAGTGTTTTTCCATGTAAATCCTCACTGCTGTATCAGGAATGTAGACGGACTGAAACTAGAGGAGAGGTGTCCACATACTTCAGGCCATGTAGTTTAGATTCACACAGACAGTTTAATCTTCATCTTAGTAACATTCTTGAAAAATGACCAGCGAATATGACAAAAACCAGCACTTATAGTGCAAAACCATATAAATGGCAGCAATCAGTTATAATAAATCGTTTAAATGTGACACCGAAATATGATCTTTAGAACACAGTGTCCCACTTTCACAAATAACCACGCTTTTAGTGATGTACAGAACACATAGCCTGCTGCAGAACACTCTCATGCCTCGACAGGATGAGAATGACTCAGCTGTGAGGCTCTTTTCTCCTGAAGCTTGTTTGTAATTTGCCCCTTTCTGATTCAGCCTTGAAGTATTACTTGATAAAAAGTTTCAGCAGAAAAGGATGTTTGCTGAGTGATGCAAAACAATTAATCCCACTCCCATCTGTATGTGACTTGTTTGATTTGAATAACAGGTGTGTGCAGTGCAACTAGGTGTGCCAAATTTCGAAAAAGGTCAAAATCAGGATTTTCATTATTCCTGTGCAAAACCTGACAAGTCAGGAATGTGTCGCATAGTTTCCTCAAATTACTGCCTCACCTGCCTTTGAACCTAAACTGTTGCATTCTGCTTTTACACTTTATGTTCACAAGCCACATTAATATGGAAGTCTGGTGATATTTTACACCAATACCGCAACAGTTCATTAGCTAAGTGTAGCTAAGTGTTTTGAAGATATTTTTATAGCCTGTAACACAGAGCCTCACTGTTGTCCAAAAAACTCCTCACGAGTGTCACCATGAACGCATATATTGTCATGTAGGTGCTGTTCAGACCTGGTAGCGCCTGAGTGCGTCTCCACATGCGTCCAGAGCGACCACTTGTGATCAGATCCCACTCCCCCACTCTATGTAGATTTGACCCTATAGCATTTTCATTTTCAAAATTGCAAACTCCAAATGTGTCGCTGTTTCTATCCAGCGGGGGCAGCACTGGACTCATCATGTGCACTCTGCTGAAAAATGAAAGAAGATCAAGAATTGGAAAAAAAAAAAAAAAGATCCAGATTACGTCCGTTTCTTGGCCTCTTCTGGACAAATCAAGTTTGACCCACTCGTACTATACTTCTCGGAGGTCATGTGGTTGGTGCGTGAATGGTAATCCGCTGAGGACACCAGTCGGCCTTCCTCAGTCCACCAGTGGCCTGCACTCTCATTGCCCCGAGCCCAACTGTGCCTGAGCGCGGTTACCTCTTGTATGTACATCATCACGTTGTAACATGTGTATCTGAACCCCTTGCTTGTGCTCGGCCCTGGCACGGTTGCCTAAGGGGATCGTGCTTGATCGCACTCGTCAAACAAACTGGACTTTGTGGGTCAAATGCTTGGGCACGGTACAGACGCCATAGTGGGAGCGTGATTGGGTCATAACCATGTCCTGAGTGCATTTTACATAGAGCTGTCCGCTTGTGATCCGATCACCCAGACCGCTTCTCAGCATCCTGCTGCCACGGATGTTTGCGAAAACAGCAAATGTAGGCTAATCCGACGCTGAAAATAGTTCCACTTTTGTGAAACGTTGCCTCCTGTTAAGTACAACTACAGTGGCCCTCCTTTTACTTTATTTATGAAAATTAAGAAAGTTTAAGGAAGATTTTTGCATCTTCTGGAGTCAGTGGGGATCTTGAGTTTGTGGGACGCAGGTGGATGTCGGAAACAATTGCCAGAAAAACATATTGTTGTAATGAGATTGTTGACAGCGAGAAGAAACAGAACAAGCTCAGCTGCAGCCTCACCCATCACTCATTTTCCTCCAGGCTGTGTTCTTTTTTTTTTTCTTTTTTCCTCATCTCTCAGCGCTCAACTTTAGCACCTGTCACACAAACTGCTTCACATCATAAAATTTAAACACTGCAGGCAAAACAATGACAAGCGAGGAATCAGTGTAGGGCTAAACGTTAAAACAGTGAACCTTATTAAATGACTTTACGTTCACGCTTGCACAATTTGGCGAACTCACCATAGTATTCCCAGCTCTGATCAGATCAGACTGTGACTCCTTCAGTAAGTGACAAATTGGGCTATATGTATAACATTTTCTATTGTCAGTTCAAGAAAAAAAAATCCCTCTCCATGTCAGCAGTGGCTAAATTTTGGACTGCCTTACAATTGCTCTTGCTGCAGTATTGCTCAGAAATGTCCCATGACGTGAAAATGTGATTTAGACAGGACCCGATGAGTGACTTAAAGGCTACTTTGCAAACAAGGCTGAGAAGTAGCCACTGTGGAATAGCCAACTGGCAGAAAAAGGAACAAACAAGCCGGGTCCTGACGTGCCAGACGATGCAGTTTATCTCCGTGTGGTTTTGACAGCAATCCAGCACGGCTGAGTGAAAACGGGCGACGAGGGAGGGATGAGGCTTTACCCCTGACTCTCATGTCTGCGCTAATGACAAAAACACACTTTCTAATGCGCCCCACCTGTCTCAATGGTGTCCTCCCAGCAGGGCTTGTTTGCTCTGTCGTAAAAGGCCCGAACAACCCTCAGCAGGGTCTTTCACGTCTCTCGGCTTTTGTCTGCAGAAGGCATCTCCCACGCCTCCTCCCGTGTGCTTACTCTTTCGCTCGCTGAAATATACTTCCCTGAGGTTTCCTTCCTTTGTCCAAGAAAATTCAGCTCTGCAGCAGCAGCAGCGCAACCAGACGTACACTTTCAGGCTTCGGTCGATGCTTGTTCTAACGCTGACGCAGACACCGGCCCTCTCTGCATGTGCACTTTACATAATCGAGCTCAAGCAATGCAAAGTTGTATCTATGCTTTCCACATTTACATAGACACCAGGATTCATGATATGCAAATGTTCTCATCTGTACCCGGACACCCACTGTAGTATGAATGACATTACACGTATGTCCATGAATACATCATGCTGCTGAGCTGAAAATAATTCTATTTTAAAAAGGGCTATTACAAAGTAGTGGAGGTGGAATAGGTAATCATTTACATCACAAAAGAGAAATATTCTGTTAAAAGAAAAAGTCCTAAAGTCGGCAGAATTTCCTCAAAGTAGCAGGAGTTAGAAATGGATTATTTGCTAATGCATCTTTTATTCTATCAACTTATCACGTCTCCATATGAACACGTAATTGATCCAATTTCAAGTGAAATCTTAATCTGGAAATGACAAGTAGCTATAACAATGGATGCAGTCGAGTTCAAAGTACTGTAGTCCCCTCAGCACAAAGACATATAAAATAACGTATAATCTAAGTATGTCTATTAGCATTACGACCCCTAAGAAGTGAGGCTAATAGGCTGATAGTTAAAAGGACTGGAAAATCACAAATTGAGACAGAACCGTAGAAGCTATATGTTTACACCTGCTGCTGCTCTGTTGAGCCTCGCTGGTCTGTATAGACGTTACGGAGGCGGCTACAATACAATCTGATGTGACGTGTGTATGGTGAGATGCTACAGTTTTAGGTCATTTTGCAAGTGGTTTCACACATATTAATCTTTTTATAACAATGATTGTAAAGGTACCTGTTTGACAGGAGATGTGCTCAGAAAAACCGAGCTACCACACACAAGGTCATTACATTTGGGGCAGCATTTTATTGAATTAGGCAGGTTTATGGTTGTAGTTTGGTTGCAAAATGTCAGTCTGATCTGGCAACTCTGGGTAGTGCTGAGTCTGCGACGTCAAACGTGAAACAAGAGAGGGGAAACTCTAGTTCTAGGTCTAATCATGAACTGGCTGTAATTTGTTATAACTGCTAGCTTTTGAAGCAGGGCTACGAAGCAGGTACCATTTACCACCATGACTCATATCTGGCCTGGATGTTCAGACTTTTATCCATACCGTGCAGTTTGTGTGTGTTTGAACGCTCAGTCGTCCTGCAGACACGTTATGTGGACAGAACGAACAGTTGCGCACTGAATTTGCATTGTGCCTGTGGTCATTTTCACACCTGTGCACACGTGGCCCTCAGCCTGTTGAAACGTATGCGCCGCAAGTTCATCACTCATATGTTGAAACATAAAAAGCATTTGCTGTCTGTCAGTGGGTGACTGATTTATTTCCCCTGCATTTCCTCAACTCTCCTTCTCAGGCCTGTCCTTGTTCAGGCCCCACCTACAGCGTCTCGGCTCCCAAAAACGCTGGAGCCCGTCAGGAGCACAAAGTTACGATCCGACACAACTCAAGTGACATGTTGGAAGTCGAATCTTGGTCGACCAGATATGAAAATAGACGCACCTACAGATTCAGCAGTGAAGGGTTTAAAATAATCTTTTCAAATTCATTTGACGGACTTCCAGATACCTCGATTAGTCTGGAGGAGCTGGAGGCCATTTTTTTTTCAGTTTCTTTTTGTTTCTATTCAAAGCTCCCAAAATACTTTTGACTAAAACGTCACCCAACTTCTCAGCGACACAGGTTTGAGTCGATGATGATGAATTTTCATTCCTTTATATGACAGAGAAACACATGCCAGTTCATCCTACACAACTGCTTTTTACCACCAACAACAAAGTTAGAGTCTTACATCAAGGAACACATCTAGATCCAGATCTGGTTCTGGATTGAGATTCTAGTTCAGTATGTGTTGGCCCAGAAATCCTGAGCTGATCGGGATTAAGATTTCCTTCCTTCCTTCCTTCCTTCCCAAAACAACGGGGAATTTACAATTTTTCACTCCGTTTTTACTTAGACGCAGAGCAGAACAAGCACATGCAGAGGACAGGAAGCAATTTTGGGGGTTCAGTGCCTTGTTCAAGGGCATCTCGTTTGTGCTCAGGAAGTTAACTGCGACCTCTTCAGCTAGTCCACCCTCCTGTCTGACTGGTCTGAGTAGGTATTGAACCAGGCACCTTCTTAAGCCGAGTCGGAGCAGGTCAGGAAATCCCAATTGGATGCAATTTTTTGTATCTTTAGAGAGTCTGGGCCACTTTTCAGTGTATCAACAATACCGGGGATGTTATTTATCCATTTTTTTCAGCACTAATGACCCAGTTGCTCAAGATAATCCACAGACCCTGATGTGAGCAGTTTCATATTTTCTTCTGAACTGCACTAATTAAAATGTAGATGTTAGAGCGAACGGTCCCTTTAAGGTCGCGAGCGATAACTTTTTATGCTTATGAGCTGCTTTTGTTAATCAAACTTTTTCTCTCCTAATCAGAAGTTAAATCAACAACTTTATTCCAGTCATCTTTATGGTCAGTATATCTGAAACCCTCGTCTCTGAGAGGGACGGAGATTGTACAGACGTCTGCTATCTGACATACCTGCAGTAACATATATCCGGATGTTCTTATTTCGAGGGGGATCTGTACTCATTTCACAGCAACATTAAACGTGTGTTTGCTTTGCTTTGAAACGTGATAAACACACACAAACACACTGTCAACTCTCTCACCCACACACTCCTGCAGGGAAAACAGTAGAGAGTTCCAGGAAGCAAAATGTGTTAATATGAGGGCTTGAAACAAAACATTTCTGATGAATTATCACAGAATTATGGAATTTACCATCCATCATACCCTACATATTTAAATGATGAGATTATTACCTATGGTAACAGGGAGAACATCCCGAGCAGGTTGGGGAGGAAAATCCAGTGTTTTCCCAGCAGTTGCGTTAACACAAACAAGCTCCCAGCGAACAGCTGTACAGCAGCCAAATGTGTGTGAGTAACCTGCCGAGCTGCATAATTCCCCGCAGAAAACAGCAGGGAGCCGGAGAGGGAGACAGAAATGCTGACAGTCAGAGAAGGCGTGTTGGCCTCCGACTGGCTGGAGTCAACAGGTTAATATAGTCTGAATATTTAAATCCACATTTATTCCTACCACAACCTCCTACAAAAACTAATACCTTCGCTGACCAGTGGAGTCAAATCCCTAAAACCTAACCCCTAACCCTAACCCTGCGGCTGCAGGAGTTTGTTTTTCACAATTAGATTGCTACTCGTGAAAAATGTTTGTGTTTTCAAATGAAATTTAAATCTGCAGACGTGTAGTATTGATAGTGGAGGAAAAATATGACAGTATAAAGTAGCAGAAAAGGGAAAATCAACAGTGATTGATTGTGTGGGGACATTTTCTGATTCAAAATTCTGTAGAATTTAAGATTTTGAGATGAAATCTCCAAATAAACGTGTAACGTATTTATTCCTACTTATTTTATGTATTTCAACGTTGTACATGAAACAAAAAGAAACCGCTGATGATGAAAATTTGAGTAAAAATATCCTGTTTCAGTTCTGACACATTTGGATAAGTAACTGTTGTTACTGCTGGCACAAAACTAGTGCACTTCTTTTCTGAAGAGTCGCACACACACACACACACACACACACACACACACACACACACAAACACACTCAGAAGACAAGAGACACTCTGATAAATAAGTAAGCAACAACAACGAGGACAGCAGAGACAACATCCATAAACCAAAATGTGTTTGTTTAGCTGCAATCAGCTCCCTTACTGCTCTAAGTGGGGCACGCACGCACACACACACACACACACACACACACACACAATAACAGAAGCAGTAGTGCCAGTGATGTGTTTGTTTATTTAGGTGTAATTAGCATTTTCACTTGCTGAGAATCATTCTGTTTGTGTGCAGGTGTTATCAGCACGCTCTCAGCCCTGGATCGGGAGGATAAATCGGAGCACAGTGTCGAGGTGAGTCTCTTATAAACACGCATCACTGCTCAAAGTGAAAAACAAGCACTCTTGTTTGGTGGGGACTCAGAGGTTCATGTCATCAATAAATCCACGTCAATATCTGTGGAAGAGGCGCGAGAGTTGAAACTCTCTCACAGCCACAGATTCTTTAGCCCGTAAAACTTTACAATAAAGATACACTCATTATTGCAGTAATAAACCTTTACTAACAGTTAATTACCATATTAACTAATAGACCTCATGTTAACTAAGATGCTTATTCTAACACATTTTCTAACTCATACGATTAACATTAATTAAAACAGTAATGCCCATTAATTAACACGCACTTGGCACAGACGGCCACCTGAAACTAACCCTTATAAACATTTATTAAAGTTCATTAACCATTTGTTAACACATTCTGAAAAGCTGAAAACATGTCCCTTAAGTGACACTTTAATTAATGCATAAGACCCATGAATAAGCATGACTTGATGCAATAAATTAGTTATTATCCCGAGTTAACGATTAATTGACCCTTATTGTAAAGTTGAAAACACGTCCCTTTAATGGCACTTAATAGTACGGTTACTATACTAATAATGTATAGATTGGTATCTTCACTTACAACTTAATATTCACTCATCAGGTATAAGCTGTTTTCACACTAACATTGTTCAATACATTTTGTAAATACAGTGTGAGTTCACAACATGGTGTCCACTGACTTTTACTACCAGAACTGTGTTCTTATTTCACTGTCCATTTGTACATATCGTACTCCTAAACTCTTCTCAAAAACCTTCTGCTATATTCTTATATCTTACTCTTCTTCTGCACCCCTATTGTCTGATTTGTTATCCGATTATTTACCGAGTTTTGCTGCTGCTGGAAATCTGAGAATCTCCCCTCTGTGGGAAAAATGGTTTAACTTAGGGAAGGTTTATCTTAGCTTTTATCTTATTGTTGTTACTTAGCACTGAATTAACACATTTTAATTCATGTAACCATATTGTACCCTTTAGCCCATCCCCCCCAAAAAATTAAAAAATCAAATTTCCCTCACATATATCAAAGAACAGCAGCACATTCTCATATTTAAGGCTGAAACCAGAGAATTGACCATTTTTGCTTGTTTATATCGCTCAGTATGACTTTCACTTCACCTCCAGTGTTTTGGGGCTGCAGGACGTATCTGCCTATGTATATCTGCATCTGGGTCAACTAAATATTTCCAGCTCCATCACCTCAGAGAGTTTTCATCAATGTGATCAGTGCAAATCACAAAAAAAATTCTCATGTCAATTAAGGCCACTGAATCTGAAGCATAAAAAAACCTATATGTTTCTATTTGACTGTTGTTATGTACTGGAAAATTAGCCATATGTTAATCATGATCAACTTTTGTTTTTTAAAAGGCACAAAGTAACATAAAAAATGTGGAAAGGCTGGTAAAATTGATAGAGATGAAGCAAAATAAGATTTTGTAAACTTAATCAAAAGCAACACTCAGAAAGTGATCAACTTCTATGATAAAATGCATATATTTTTTTAATTTTATTTGTTTTAAAATTTTCTTCTCTATCTCCACAATAATGGGACTAGATGAGACTTGAGACTTGTGACTCTTTCTTTTAATTCCCAGGTAATAGTTTCAGATAACGGAGCCCCTTCCTTGCGTTCCACCGCCACCGTCGTGATCCGAGTTCTAGACGCCAACGACAACCGGCCCAAGTTCACCGAGAAACTGTTCCACGTCCAGCTGCCTGAGCAGCGGCACGAGGCGGGCAAACTGGAGGTGTGCAGGATGGTCGCCCGTGACGACGACGAGGGCCCAAACGCCGCCGTGACCTACACGCTCCCAGACAACAAGGACGAGCATTTCGAGATCGACCCGGTGACGGGCGTGGTGACGGCACACGGCGATTTCTGGCCTGGAAACTACAGTATTCTCACGGTGGGTGTGCAGAAGTGCCTTTAGGCTGACGTGAAGAACACAAAATGCCTCCTGTCTTCTGGCAAAATGGGCTTCAACAGGTAGGGCCGTGCTCTGAGCCCACCTGAAGAGGCTGATTTGCCTGTGCTTAATGCTCTGAAAGGCGCTTCACTAACAGCTGCTGGCTGCATGTCGTCACTCTGCTTTTTGTGAAAGCCGCAAAGGTCAATCTGCTCTGAAGAATTTCAGAAACGTCAGAAAGCTCTTTTCCCCTCTGCTCACAAACACAACAGCCGACAACAGTCTGTTTTTCATCACACTTAAATGCTGTTCATATTTTGTGTTTGTTATTTTTAACGTGTATTGATTTTGTCCTGGACAAAATGGCTTCTTAGATTGCCTGTTGTTATGATCAACCACACGATATTTGCATGAAAATGTCTCCAAAACGCACCAACAGCACAAACACCAAGAATGAACGTGACCAATCGACCACTAACATCATGCCCTTAATTGTGCGTAACTGTGTGGATTAGGAGTCCTTCAGTTCAGGTGACAAAACATGAGAAAAAAAAATGACTTTGTGTTAATCTTGTACTTCACGAAACACTACCACAATATAACATTTGCATGGTTTTTACTAAGGTAAGACACAACCAAAAATCCAAAGTCCAAAATTGCTTTAGTTTTGTGATTCATGTGAAAAGTCAGACAGTTGCCATTAATGTGAAAATGTTCTATAGAGACCCAAACCAGAATACAAACATTTTAACACGTGGGTGTATGGCAGCGGTACCCAACCTGGAGTCCAGGCCCCACTTAGGGGGGTTGCCAAAGATCACAGGGGGGTCCAGTAGCCCTTGACCACTCTGTTGAATAAAGTTATAGTTTACTGGAAATGCATACAAAAACTTTTATTCAGAAAGGTGCATGTTTTTTTCATCATTAAAAAAATTCAAATCGATCACAATCATGCTTTAAGAACTGTATGTTTGGCCTAGAAGGGCTGGGGTTCTTTTCTTATACCACTGTTTATTTTTTTGTTTGTTTGTTTGTTTGTTTTGGTGGGGGTGATTTTGAAAATAAAGTCAAATTTCCATGAAAAATGTCATAAATCTGCAAGCAAAAAAGTCGTAATCTTACAAGAAAAATAATGAAATTTACTAGATAAAAAGAGGCACTGTTTCAAGAATAAAGTCAAAGCTTTACGAAATTTTATGCAGAAATAAACAAAACATTTAGATCTTTGGACTAACTGGACATCCTCTGAAAAGAGGCAATTTCCTTCATGTCCATGTAGTTCTTTCTTCAGAATAAACACAGTTTCTTGCAAAGTCATTTCAGAGTCCTGAAACTGATGATAATGTGGTGCTGATGTGCCAAAAGCTGAAGATTTTCCCTGTTTGTGAAACCTGTACTGAAGTACAAACAAACAAACAAAGTTAGCTAGCTTAACCAGATCTTTTGAAAAAGTTGCATTTTTTTGTGGAAATCTTTTAAAAGTTGTAAAAAGTGATTCAAATGCTACACATGCTGCCCTTACCCTTGTTTGCCATACCTCTCTGGTATCAAACCAATCATATCCTGACCTCATGAGAAACCCTAACAAGCACCTTTTAAATCGTGAGGTAGGCAGAGCTAAAGTTCGTTTGCTTACTACCTAACGTCTCTGATACTGCTCTATTTTAGTAAAACCCTCAACAAACTTTCTACCCTCATTTCCAGGTTAAAGCCAGGGACCAGGGCAGTCCGTCGCGCTCGTCCACGGCGAGGCTCGACATCATGTGGATCGCCCTACCGCCACCCTCAGATGAGCCGGTCATGTTCGACGAACCCCACTTTGCCTTTGCCGTCATGGAGACCGATCCTGTCACTCACATGGTGGGCATCATTGTCATGACGGAGACACGCAGGCAGAAGTGGTTCGTTATCACAGGTGAAGGCAAACGAACACACACACACGCGCACAAACAGTCTGCTGTTGAGCTGAGTATTGATTTGAAGCTGTTTCAGTTCCACTTCAGAAAAAGAGAATAAACTTCAAGCTCTGGCAGAAATACAAGCCTCGCCAAAACGAGGGTAATGATCTCTTAAAGAAGACAAAGGATAGATATTAACTGTTTAGATTTGTTTCCAAAGCAAACTCCAAATCTAACAAGAAAAGGAGGGGAAATAGTACCCTTAATCGGACACCGATGATCGCCGTGTAACGACTGCTCACGGATCACTGACCGTCTCTCTCTCCAGACTACTGCAGCCGAGGCAAAGAGCAAAACATATTAGGAAACGATGTCTGACATTCGCCGCGTTGCCACTTACGCCAAAGTGCTGGCTTGGGGAGCACTGGCTCACGCTGGAGAATACAAAGCTACGGCTGTCATCAATCCTCATGAGCCTCCAAATAAACCGAACGCAAGTCATTTTCTAAAGGTCAGCAAAGTGCCTCGACTGTGATAAGGGACCAGGGACAAACAAGATCAGTGCGAGTCAAAGGGGGGAACTCTTGCATATAGTCAGCCTCTGAAAGTCAGGTTTACTGAGGCTGAAATGCAGTGATTTACTTTTGGGGGGATTTGCAATCTTTTCCCAAATCAGACTCGTAAAAATCTTAAACTTGTGTGATTTTTGTTATTTCAGGGCTTCCCAACCTTATAGAACTTATTACCCCACTAATAATTGTCGGAAATATTTGAAGGAGCACCTTCCAGTCAAAAGCATGGAAGGAATAAAAGGACAGATTGGTTATGATGAATTGACTAGGAACTTTTTTAAGGCATTTTATTCACCCATTCACACACATTCATACACGGGTAAATGCATAGTATCATGTAGACACCCAAAACACATTAGCCAGCTCCTTTCGCATTGGAGGAGCTCTCCTCCAAGCTCTCTCTGGGTGTCCGAGCTCTGAGCCCAACCAACCCTCTGAAGAAGACCTCATTCTTCCTCTCTCTACCCAAAGCTTAGGGTCACAGGTGAGGGTTGGAACATAGCTTGACTGGTCAAAAAGACAGTGTAACCACGACGGTCAACGTCCACATCTTAGCTTAAACCCTGAGATACTTAAACTCCTCCAATTCCACATCTCAAGCACAACTTTGAGAGAGCAATCCAGGCTCTCCCAAAAGGCTTCAGATACTGATCCTCATTCCAGGCTGCAAACTGCCCCATTACACGTTTAAGCCAGAAGAGCAACACAATCTGCAAAGAGCAGAGAAGCAGTTCTGACATCCCCACCCCAGACACTCACAATGAGGTTCTCTGCATAGACGAAAAGGAAAGTTTATCTGATGATTTTAAAAGCAATCAGTCGATGAAATGACGCATTTCAAATGAGTTTTTTTTAATAAATGTGAATTCTTATGCACATTTTGATAGCCATATAAAACCATAAAAATGGTTATATTTGTAAATTACAATCATAAACAAATCAAATTATTTGGCAGCAACCCCGTCTCCGCTACCCACTAAATGATGCTGGCCCGCTGTGTTAAATGAAGGAAGGATGATTTGGAGGTGGGAAAGACTGCTGCAGGATGAGCAGCACAGAGTTTCCAGGTGAACAAACATGAGAAGAGCATCATTGACTCAACGTATAGAAACCACTCTGCAAAAGTACTGTGAGTTATTATGCACTGATTGGCAGTCAAGGCACTAAACTCAGAGGACAGATAAACAACGCTTTACACAATATGCAATATCTCCTCCCGCTAGTGGAAATGTCACCGAGGGAAACTCAGCAAATGGGGGCCTTAAAACAAAAATAAAACAGTTTTCCCTCTAGTTTTATTATTATTGTGTTACAAGACCCAGGAACAGA